>CM024805.1:21069841-21147341 GCA_014281875.1 Nibea albiflora | reverse complement strand
CACTTGTCCTGATGATCCTGACTGTAAAGAAGTTGCTCCTGATGTTTGTGGCGTCCTCGGTGATACCTGTGAGGACGCTGCAGAGGACAGCAGAGGAAGCTGAGCTGCAGTCTTTCGTTAACGTTCAGCAGGATTCAGGGTCGAAGTCCGCCGGACGCTCAGGGAGCCTCCACGTGAGAGCCAGATGTGTGGAAACATCTGTACCATCAGTCAGCACTCACAGGTGTGAGTGAGTAGACCGACAGAGAGCGAGCATCCAAACTTAGTTGAAAACAAGTTGCAGGATTATAGAGGCAGATGGGCTGGTCTGACACACACACACACACACACACACACACACACACACCACACACACACACACACACTGAGTCACAGCTTTTATATGACAGCGCTGTGCCAGGTGGTGATGGGAGCTGTTGTCCTCAAAACACACATTCAAATAAAACTTGTTCAAAGCTGCAGAACGTTCACACACAACAGGACTGGAGTCACGTTTGTGACCGTGTGTCCGTGTGTGTGTGTGTGTGTGTGTGTGTGTGTGTGTGTGTGTGGATGATACACACTTTTTATCTTCTCATTTCAGTCATCAGGACAGACGCCGTCACCTGTGGAGGTTTGACACTCGTCCTGTCCACATGTTGGAAAGGTGTAAATGTGTGATGTGCTTCACACGCAGCAGCCTGCAGGGCTCGGAAGTGAAGCCGACACAGGAAGTGACACAAACTGCAGTTCCTCTAACGTCCACCTGAGGCTGGCTGCAGCAGTGAGTCAGTCTCCATAAGTCCCCATGTTAGACAGCAGGTATGAACATGTTTACAGCCTGGTACAAAAAACAGTTTTGGTCTCTAATCATGACGACTGAGGGACTGATTCTGACGGACTGCCAACACGGCAGCAGCCAGCGACGCCATAACAGAGACCTCAGAGTTAACGAGGTGCGATACACAAACACATCCGACACAGTTGACCGCAACCAACCGGTGAAGATCATCGGGAGGAGGCGGGGCTGAAGGGGAGGAGGCGGGGCTGAAGGGGAGGCGGGGCTGAGGGGGAGGCGGGGCTGAGGGGGAGGAGGCGGGGCTGAAGGGGAGGCGGGGCTGAGGGGGAGGCGGGGCTGAGGGGGGAGGCAGCAGACTGATCCTCAAATCTGATTGGATGAAAGTAGATAAGTGGCCGGCTTACTCGCCGCTAATCAAGGTGTTTTTATTTGACTCATAATGTGATTCATTTACTCACACACACACGCATGTACACGCACGCACGCACACACACACACAGTGCACGTTATCGTAACATGCTGAGTTGTGTCATGCATGAGCGGTGACTAATGTGTTTTTAATCCATATGGAGGGACAGTTTGATGAGCGGCAACACACACACACACACACACACACACACACACACACACACACACACACACACACAGAACAGTGAAACGTCTTTTTTAAGTGATAATTAAATAAAAGCGCATGGACGTTTTGATTGACAGGTGGGTGTCATTCAGTCCGCCTCAGCTCCACCCACACTGCACCTTTTTAAGATTAGCTGGGAGGTGACGGAGGTCTCTGAGGGTGTGATACCGAAGCAATCACAACCTCAGAGACAGACAGTGGTCAGACTGACAGGAAATACAGTGCCTCACCCATCGTTTAGATAAATTAGCAACAAGTAGCATGAAGCTATCTGTCCATCAGTAAACTCCAGTGATGACACCAACATGAAGCTAAGCACGGTTTCTGTTTTTTATTACGCCTGCTATGTTTTTAATAGAAGTTCATTAAAAACTACGTCCAGGTTTAGACAGTCTGTGTGGACGTCTCAGAGACTACGTCTAGTTTTAGACAGTCTGTGTGGACGTCTCAGAGACTACGTCCAGTTTTAGACAGTCTGTGTGGACGTCTCAGAGACTACGTCCAGTTTTAGACAGTCTGTGTGGACACAGACGTCGGGCTGTATGAAGCATGGAGGGCAGACTGACCTGCGGATCAGAGAAGACTTCCTGGATGTTGTTGATTGGTCCAACAGGAACACCTGAGCCCTCAAACTTCCTCAGCCAATCAGCTGTCTTCTCCTGCAGAAACCTGACGGAGAGAAATGATTTATGAATTAATTATTCATATTGATTCACACTGTACAGTTACTTCTTGTTGTATTCTTTGTAAAATGCTTATTGAGTGTCCACAAACTTATTAGCCACAAATGTCACTCTCCAGAAATAATTTCTACATAGAAACGTAGGAGAATTGTTGGGCTACGCAGCGATATCACTGCTGAAGCTGTCAGACTTGTAGTTTTGGCGGGAGACGCACTGATGCGCCAGGATCAGCCACTGACAGCCCCATCTACTCCCATGTAACCTGGAGAGGAGCACGGGGCACCTGTTCTTTCTCTCTCTCCCCAGGTCACATGTTTTAACTTCACACACTGAAATTGGGCATTCACATGGTCGACAAGATGAGGATGCTCACGGTCATTTGGGCTTTTTGATACCACCTACCGTTTGGCATTAGTGTCCACTAGTTGGAGGGGGTTCATTTAGAGACTTTCTGTGTCTCTCAGCAGTCTCTCACACACAGACAGAGCACAGCTGCAGTTCATTACTCTGACCTGCAGCTGACCCTGGTTGCAGAGGAGTTTATGATGGAAATATGACTTTATATTTCTTGCTGTGTGTGCATGCGTGTGTACCTCTGCGACAGAGTGTGCAGCAGTTGTTTGCGGTTTTGGACTCTCAGCTTGTTGGTTTTGTATTTCGGTTCCTCCGTGAGCTCCACCAGCTCCAGAACCTGCAAACGACACTTTAAGTTTAATATTTCATATTTCATGTGACTCAGGATGGCAACCAAACTGAATACCGCTCGCCTCACCCTTTTTTTTTTTACAAATGTGGAACAGAAACTACGGTGGATGAAGAAAAAAGATTCAGAAACATGAAGGAACTACACCCGCCTTAATATCAACGGATCAACAAAAGAGCCACGAGGCAGGAATGATCGGTTAACGGGTCTTTAATTAAATAACGCGGATGTGTTTGAGCTGAATTCGTTGATCTTCGCATCAGAAAACTTTGGATGACGAGCTCCACTCATGTCGTAATCGGTGGTGAAATATTAATGTTAGACTCACCAACAACAATCTGGACTGTAACGTTAGCTCCTCACCTTATCGCAGATACACACCCCGTGCAGCGCTGTGTGTATTCCTCAGCCATTTGATCGCTCTCATTATTTTAAAGTGTAAAATAATATAAAGAGACTTACCTGACAGACTTGGACAAACTGTTTGTCATTGCCTGCAGCCACAACGATGTGTCCGTCTTTGGTTTTGAAGCCCTGAAACAGAGGAGACGGGGTAAACACACATATGATAAATAATCACTGCGTATCTTCAGTTTCCTGAAGGACAGTGAAGTACACTGCTGCCAACTGTAGCTGCTGTTAGCTCATGTAAGTTAGCACCGGAGAGTGTTTGGACCGGAGGAGGAGGAGGAGGAGGAGGAGGAGGAGGAGGAGGAGGAGGAGGAGGAGGAAGAAGAAGAAGAAGAAGAAGAAGAAGAAGAAGAAGAAGAAGAAGAAGAAGAAGAAGAAGAAGAAGAAGAAGAAGAAGAAGAAGAAGAAGAAGAAGAAGAAGAAGAAGAAGAAGAAGAAGAAGAAGAAGAAGAAGAAGAAGAAGAAGAAGAGGAGTTCAGGTCCAGCAGTCAGCAGCTTCTATGGACATGATGGCAGAGGAGCAGAGAGTGAAGAGGACGCTGACGGAGGAAGCTAAGAAGAGAAAAGGAGAGAGTGAGCGAGCAAGAAGCCGCCGGACAAGAGTAAATCTGGGACTGACTTTTAGTGGTTGGTGAGAGCTTGGTGAAATAAAAGGCTGAAAGACAGACGGCCATATTTACCACAGAGGCATGAGACTCTGAATTACACCACCTCATATGTACGTAATGTTGCTTTAAGGTCACGGTATCGCCTCAGTAATTACATCAGTTCAGTTCATCAGCAGAGAGAAGTGAAGAGACAGCAGAGACGCTGGCTTCATGTTGTTAACTTTGGGGATGATAATCAGTTTTATTAAGCCGATTCCTCCCAGCAGGTAGATATGAAATTTACTATAATTAAAGAGGAAGTTCTGAGTGTTAGGGGGCGATCGGACGCAGCTTCATCTGAGTCCCAGATGAGTTTTAAAATAAGTTTAATAAGCTGAAGCACGCCTGGGGAAACCAGTTTAAAAGGCCAGCTGGAGGAGGGCGACCTCTCCTTCCTCCTCTTCTTCATCTTCTGTCTTGTCTTCCTCCTCCTCCTCCTCCTCACTCTTTCCTTCCCCCCAGTCATCTTTCTTTTCTTCCTCCCTAATTTTCTTTTCCTCTTTCTGTACTTTCTCCTCCTCTTCCTATTCCTGTCTCACAATTGCTTGTAATAAAACCCTGCCGCCACATGAAAGGAGGATGAGATCTGCTGTCTTACATCACAACACACACACACACGCAACCACATCCCACTGCTGTATGTGTGTATTCAGACCACTAACCCTTTAGTCACACTGCACTCTGACCGCCGCCTGCCTTTCATCCCCAGCCTCAGGGAGTTGTGGGTAACGCAGTCCACAGGGGGACTGCGCTGGGACGTTCATCCAGAAAACCCCAAACAGTCCTCAGAGAGGGCAGGCGGTGCAGTCAGGTCGCAGCGGGGCGACTTCTGCCCCCTGCTGGCTGCAGGTCAACCCAAACCACATCAACACAAAACTGTCCAAGAACCGAAGCTCCTGGCCTTCAGTGCTTCATCTCCGACTCTGCGGCTCTTTGGAGCTCTTTAGCCTCTTTTAGCTCGTAGTCTTGGATTTTCTGACTTAGACACAGTCAGAGATGAGCTGGTGAACGTAGGAGAGTTTCCTCAGGAGGTGGTGGAGACCAAAAACAGCTAAAAGAGAGCTCCGTTTCTGTTTTAGTCCGACTCGACCGTGGACTTCACTCGCTCGCTCCCCCGAGCTGATACCGAAGCAATCACAACCTCAGAGACAGACAGTGGTCAGACTGACAGGAAATACAGTGCCTCACCCATCGTTTAGATAAATTAGCAACAAGTAGCATGAAGCTATCTGTCCATCAGTAAACTCCAGTGATGACACCAACATGAAGCTAAGCACGGTTTCTGTTTTTTATTACGCCTGCTATGTTTTTAATAGAAGTTGAGTGTTGTCTTTATGGCATTTCTGTACAATGAATTTTAATTATGGTGGTCAGATAATGAGCATTTCTTCCATGAATCTCAGCGTATTTTCTATTTGGACATTTGAATTGAACCATAAAGTCTGCTGACATAATGCAGCTGCAGTGCAAAGCCCTTTGTTTTTGATTAGAACTACTTGATATCATTTATTGTGTCCATCAACTGTTTGGTTACTTTCATATCCAAGTTCAAGTTTTCTTTCCTGCCCGGAGTAATTCTGTCCTGCGTCTCGTCTTTGACACGGTCGATGGATGTCTCCGTTTTGGGAGATTTGAATTGACCCGGCGCAGAAATCAGATGTGAACTTTTAGAAGCGTCGGCGAGGATGGATGACTTCTTCAGCTCTAATATCTTCCTTGTACAGCCGCAACCGCAAAAAACACCAATAATTCTGTTGTTTCAACTGTCATGATCTCGAAGAACCCGTCTGCTCCGCTTTCATCTCCGGCGCCCGGGGCAGGGAGGCGAAGGAGGGAGCACGGCATTGTGGGTAAGGCGGTTCACACGAGGATTAGATCCGAAACGTCGGACAATAACTCTCTGGCTGCTGAGAGACGCCGACCACAAGAAACAAGCCGCCGCCGCCCTCGCCACGTTCACGCCGGGCAGATGGAGGAAAACATCAGGAGGAGCTGACAGTTTACCGACTGCGTGTGTGTGTGTGTGTGTGATGGTTTAATGTGCACATGTGAGTTATGAAGCTCCATAATAACACAGTTACATCTCAGTTCCCTCAGGCTCAGAGTCAGTAATGTGAAGCAGACTGGTGACTCAGGTTGGATCCAGTCTGACACCGAACACGTCTCCGACTGTAAAGAAGCTCGTTTTGGTTTTAGTTTGTTTTATCGACCGACGTTTGCAGATTGAAATCCGTGCTCGATACGGAAGGAACGAGGGAAGACAGGAAAACATCCGACCTCTTCAAATGTCTTCCAGGCAGAACTAACCAAACTCTGCCACCGCACAGACGAGTTCAACCTCTGATGTATGAGGTCACATCATCAGCATAATGAGGTGTTTATTGAACACATAGAAATCCATGTTTCTATAACAACAACCGACTCTCCACAACAACTCTTTTCATACACGTTTCCATCGTCACATGACTAATCAGATTATTGACAAACTAATAACCACCCAACACACTCCTGGAACTACTTATTGTATCACATGCTCGGGGATCTCTTTGGGCGTGACGCCTCCAGAGGACTGAGCAGCAGGCGGCGGTTAGTTTAGTTCAGTTAGCATAACGTTACCAGTTTTCTCTCTTTAAAGATGTGAGACAGCTGAAGAGCGACAGGGACAAGGCCTGTACTGTACATGAGGCGGCTGCTCTACCAACTGAGCTAAACAACACCCCACATGAACATGTGCTCATTTGAAATGATGTGCAGATATGAGTGGTGAATTAGACGATTTAATATTTATTAATAAATAAAGGTAAAGCCCGACTAAGGTGACAGATAAGTTAGAAGGTTACGATAAATCCCACCATGCTCGGCTCTGTGACGGCGAGGTCACGGCACCGGTTTGGTCTCCAGTCGGCTTCCCTTTAATCACGTGCAGTCCATCAGGTGACAGAAACACGAACATGAACACACGAAACGGAAACTGTTTCACTACGGAGGGACTAAAGCAGGAAGTATGATCAAATCTGAAGGAGTATGAAGCGCATGGACCTGACTTATTATTGATGCCAAATAAAGAGTAATAATCATAAACCTGCCCGTCAATGTTTCTGTGTTTCCTGCGTAGTCTCCTTCGTGTTACATCTCTGTGCTCTTATTGTGAAACATCGAGTTGACGCCCCTGCGTGCTTTGAGTTTTTGTGCCGTGCAGAAAGGAGATAATTCACACTTTAACGACACCGCAGAGATGCTGAGGGAGGAGAGAAATGTCCGTTATGTTCTTAATGAACGTGAACATGTGATCACAGACAGAAAATTTAACCACCACATTCTTTTCTACTTTACTCTCCGAAGGAAGGAAACTCAACATGATGATGTGTTTCAGAGTAAGATGAACTCTTGTGGGTTCATTGGTGGAAAATCATTTACCTGTCGTGATGTTTGAAGCGCGCAGCACTGTGGTGATATACGACAAGATAATGAGGGATAGAGAGAGGACAGGGAATCACTTCCATACAGTGTGAAACATCCAAAGTGACTGACACTAATCATCTCTAATTGTTTTATAATTGTTGGTGCGCCTCCTATTCTCTAATTCCCTCAAACACTGACGTCAACTTTCAGGACTTTTCCCAAAGGGAAGCTTCGGGTTTGTTCTCATTCTTTCTTGGTCTGTTAATGTCTGCACCAACACCAACACCTTCAACTGCTGACGGTCACAGCACCAACTATTTCACTGATTCTGGTGAAACTGGATCAGATTTTATGGAGAAAATGTTTCCTGGTTTTCCCTCTGATGTCCTCCGGCTGCTCCGCCTCAACTCTCTGTGATTTACAGAGTTTATGATGGACAGTGAAGTAAACTGCTGACAGCTGGAGCTGCTGTTAGCTCATGTTAGCTCAGTCTGTTAGCTGCTGTTAGCTGCTGTTAGCTCAGTCTGTTAGCTGCTGTTAGCTCATGTTAGCTCAGTCTGTTAGCTGCTGTTAGCTCATGTTAGCTCAGTCTGTTAACTCAGTCTGTTAGCTGCTGGTAGCTCATGTTAGCTCAGTCTGTTAGCTCAGTCTGTTAGCTGCTGTTAGCTCATGTTAGCTCAGTCTGTTAGCTCAGTCTGTTAGCTGCTGTTAGCTCAGTCTGTTAGCTGCTGTTAGCTCAGTCTGTTAGCTGCTGTTAGCTCAGTCTGTTAACTCAGTCTGTTAGCTGCTGGTAGCTCATGTTAGCTCAGTCTGTTAACTCAGTCTGTTAGCTGCTGTTAGCTCATGTTAGCTCAGTCTGTTAACTCAGTCTGTTAGCTGCTGTTAGCTCATGTTAGCTCAGTCTGTTAACTCAGTCTGTTAGCTGCTGGTAGCTCATGTTAGCTCAGTCTGTTAGCTCAGTCTGTTAGCTGCTGTTAGCTCAGTCTGTTAACTCAGTCTGTTAGCTGCTGTTAGCTGCTGTTAGCTCAGTTTTAGTGGTTGGTGAGAGCTTGGTGAAATAAAAGGCTGAAAGACAGACGCCGAGCTGGCTGACTGCTGCTGGACTAGTCAGTAAGATTAGCTGCTGCTGCTGACCTGGATGATGATTGGCTGTTTGATCAGAAGTAATCAGAGTAAATACACGTGTACAGCTGAACATAGTTAGTGGGATTACATTCTGACAGAGAGAGGGACGTTAGCACAAGTTACCTGATAAGGTACGATACTCTCGTGGGCTGTCCCCCAGCGCCTCGCCTCCTTCCCTGCGTTCAGATAGTTAGCAGCAATATGGCTGAGACAGGAAACCTGAGACAGACAGACAGACAGACAGACAGACAGACAGACAGACAGACAGAGGTGTTAAGTGGGAGCTGTCATCAGTCTCGTTCCTCCCTGCTGCTGTTGAAGGTTCCTTCCTGAAAGAACAATAAACTCCACTCTGCTTTCTTTCCTCCTGATGCTGCTGCCACAAAACCACAACCAGTTTGGCGGTTCACCTTCAGCCTGACGCCTTCACTGAATTTACGAGCAGCTGAAAACCTGTGAATGGATTTCGATGACTCCCGCGAACCGATTGGCCTCGAGTCTTTGCTTCCGAGCAAATGTTGCTTTTCATCACGGTGCTGTGGCTGCACCGGCATCACAAACACACGACCATCCTGACATACTGAGATGTAAGTAATCTCTTTATCAGCAACATTTCTCAGGTGCTTCACGCCTCTTTACTGCTGCTGGAAAACTTCAATCTGGACTTCAGGATTTCATTCATGCTGGAAATGAAACAAAGTTTTACAGATCCCATCCTAAACAACAGGAAGCAGCTAGAAATCAAACATAAAACTACGCTCAGAAACCAGGTGAGTCACCAGGTGTTGACACTTTTCATCAAGGACCAACTGAATGACTGACAGTCCTACAGCAAGGACATTCATCACAGGTGACAGGTGACACTGAAACTTTCAACTCGAGTTCTTTTCATTCATCAATAAACTATAATCAGACTGCATGACATCGTCCAGACGGGGAAGAAAAATGAGCCTCGGGCACAACTTCTTGTTTCATCACAGCTGGAGACGCCTGTGGTGGACGAGGTTACTTTCATGTCATATTCGTGCTCCTTTCTGAACAGCGTTGAAGAAATCAGAGGGACATGAAGAAAGGCACATGTATGATTAGAAGGGAAAGAGGAGCAGCAGAAGATCAGAGGTGGTCGCAGCGCTTTCAAAAAAAGGATGTTGACATGACGGAGTCGAGACAGACAGACACTCAGATGGGTGGTGCTGTCAATCACTGCTCTGTTTAGAAATGGATGATATTCTCTGTTTAACCCCGTCTCTCACTCTAACTACAGGCTGTACACGACACTCACTGAGAGACGATGGGCAGGCTGAAGGACGCAACGCCACATGTGAAGGAACTCTCTGACTTTGATTCGAAGGCGTGATAAAGTGAGCGACGGCAGCTTTAAATCAGCTCTGACAGTCTAAAAGACGTGAAATTACAATCTGCAGAACGTCTTTCGTGTAGCGAGGAGAAGCGTCTGAAAGCTGAACGAGTGACAGTCCAAGCTCGACAACCTGAAGAACCTTTCACATCGAGGCAGGTCCAAAAGGTCCAGAGACTGTTTATGACCACCTGAAGTTAAATGTAGTTGTGACTTCTGTCCATGCACCTTGCAGTCAGGTAAGGTTCAATAGCCAGTAATCACCTGGTGGTGGGGGTCACTAAATGGCCCAGGCTTTAAGGTTGAGGACTTTCTTCTTCTTGTAAATTTAAAACAGGTTCCCATCTTGGTATTTTCTGCATGACTGAGCCATTTCCTCAATCAACCACAACAATTTAACGACGTTCCAAGCTGAACTTAAGACTTATGACTTTCCAGCCTTTGGTGTGGAGCTCCGCCTGATGTTTACAGCTGTTTCAGGACCTGCAGGCAGCTCGTAGAGATCCAACTGTGAACTCTGATTGGTTTGTAATGATTAAATTTCCCCTGACAACCAAACCAAACTCAGCTTAAACCCATCCACATGGATTCACATCCATCGCGGCTGTGTGCTCTCATTGTTCATCTCTGGTCGGAGCGCTCTGTGGTCGACGTGCCTGTGGTCACAGCACTTCATACAGGAATGCACCATGGGATATGGGGAGGGGGGAAGAAGTGGATTGTGGGTATTTTATGTGTAACAGCCTTGGGAGTCGACCACAAAGATCGAGACCTCGCAGCCTCGAAAACCAATTACAGTTGGCATCCGTCTATCTGTCTACCATCTACCCGTCTACCATCTACCCGTCTATCATCTACCCGTCTATCATCTACCCGTCTACCATCTACCCGTCTATCATCTACCCGTCTATCATCTACCCGTCTACCATCTACCCGTCTATCATCTACCCGTCTACCATCTACCCGTCTATCATCTACCCGTCTACCATCTACCCGTCTACCATCTACCCGTCTATCATCTACCCGTCTACCATCTACCCGTCTACCATCTACCCGTCTACCATCTACCCGTCTATCATCTACCCGTCTATCATCTACCCGTCTATCATCTACCCGTCTACCATCTACCCGTCTACCATCTACCCGTCTACCATCTACCCGTCTACCATCTACCCGTCTGTCATCTACCCGTCTATCATCTACCCGTCTACCATCTACCCGTCTATCATCTACCCGTCTACCATCTACCCGTCTACCATCTACCCGTCTGTCATCTACCCGTCTATCATCTACCCGTCTATCATCTACCCGTCTACCATCTACAGTATCCGTCTATCATCTATCCGTCTATCATCTACCCGTCTACCATCTACAGTATCCGTCTACCATCTACAATATCCGTCTATCATCTACCCGTCTATCATCTACCCGTCTACCATCTACCCGTCTACCATCTACCCGTCTACCATCTACCCGTCTATCATCTACCCGTCTACCATCTACCCGTCTACCATCTACCCGTCTACCATCTACCGGTCTACCATCTACCGGTCTACCATCTACCCGTCTACCATCTACCCGTCTACCATCTACCATCTACCCGTCTACCATCTACCCGTCTACCATCTATCCGTCTACCATCTACCCGTCTACCATCTACCCGTCTATCATCTACCGGTCTACCATCTACCCGTCTATCATCTACCCGTCTACCATCTACCCGTCTACCATCTACCCGTCTATCATCTACCCGTCTACCATCTATCCGTCTACCATCTACCCGTCTATCATTTACCCGTCTACCATCTACCCGTCTATCATCTACCCGTCTACTATCTACCCGTCTACCATCTATCCGTCTATCATCTACCCGTCTACCATCTACCCGTCTACCATCTACCCGTCTACCATCTACCCGTCTACCATCTACCCGTCTACCATCTATCCGTCTACCATCTACCCGTCTATCATCTACCCGTCTACCATCTACCCGTCTATCATCTACCCGTCTATCATCTACCCGTCTACCATCTACCCGTCTACCATCTACCCGTCTATCATCTACCCGTCTACCATCTATCCGTCTACCATCTACCCGTCTACCATTTACCCGTCTATCATCTACCGGTCTACCATCTACCCGTCTATCATCTACCCGTCTACCATCTACCCGTCTACCATCTACCCGTCTATCATCTACCCGTCTACCATCTATCCGTCTACCATCTACCCGTCTATCATCTACCCGTCTACCATCTACCCGTCTATCATCTACCGGTCTACCATCTACCCGTCTATCATCTACCCGTCTACCATCTACCCGTCTACCATCTACCCGTCTACCATCTACCCGTCTATCATCTACCCGTCTACCATCTATCCGTCTACCATCTACCCGTCTATCATTTACCCGTCTACCATCTACCCGTCTATCATCTACCCGTCTACTATCTACCCGTCTACCATCTATCCGTCTATCATCTACCCGTCTATCATCTATCCGTCTATTCCTCTACCCGTCTATCATCTTACCCCGTCTACCATCTGACCCGTCTACCCAATCTATCCGTCTATCATATACCCGTCTATCATTCATCCGTCTATAATCTACCCGTCTATTCATTCTACCCGTCTACCATATCTACCGTCTACTATCTCCCCGTCTACTATCTACCCGTCTACCATCTACAGTATCCGTCTACCATCTACCCGTCTATCATCTACCCGTCTACCATCTACCCGTCTACTATCTACCCGTCTACCATCTACCCGTCTATCATCTACCCGTCTACCATCTACCCGTCTATCATCTACCCGTCTACCATCTACCCGTCTACCATCTACCCGTCTACCATCTACAAGGCTATCATCTACCCGTCTACCATCTACCTGTCTACCATCTACCCGTCTACCATCTACCCGTCTATCATCTACCCGTCTACCATCTACCCGTCTACCATCTACCCGTCTACCATCTACCCGTCTACCATCTACAGTATCCGTCTACCATCTACCCGTCTACCATCTACCCGTCTACCATCTACCCGTCTACCATCTACCCGTCTACCATCTACCCGTCTACCATCTACCCGTCTACCATCTACCCGTCTACCATCTACAGTATCCGTCTACCATCTACCCGTCTACCATCTACCCGTCTACCATCTACCCGTCTACCATCTACCCGTCTATCATCTACCCGTCTACCATCTACAGTATCCGTCTACCATCTACCCGTCTACCATCTACCCGTCTACCATCTACCCGTCTACCATCTACAGTATCCGTCTACCCGTCTACCATCTACCCGTCTATCATCTATCATCTATCATCTACTGTCTACGTCTATCTGTCGACCGTCTACATCTGTCCGTCTCTCCATCGATCATCGATCCATCTGTCTATAAATTCAAAGGTATTGCACAGAGCAGTGTTGATGCTAACCTCAGCATGCTAACATGCATCAACCAATAAAAAGTAACCTTTTCTCTGACAGCTTCAGCAGAGATCTCGCTGCGGAGCTCACAAATTATTTCTGTGGCCACGAGCGCCGTTTGCAAATGTATTTCTGACAAATATTTCTCTCTCAAAAAACAACAATTATGAAGCAGAAACTTTGTCCACACGTGTTCTGAGCAGGAAACAGACTTCTCTGAGTGTTTTCATTCTAAACTGAATTTCTCTCTGGGGGAACATAAAGTTTGGAAATGAGCTGAACGGCGTTTTGTCACAGCCAAAGAGGTGAAAAATAAGAACATATCAAACATAAAACACGTTTTTAAAAGCAACACTGTCACACAAGCAGCATGTCCTGACACGACAAATCAAACGCACCCTGGGCGTCTCGAATACTTCAGAGTCCAGCGCGGCGTGAGATCCCATCCGTCACGGTCGCAGGATTACTTTTGGTTTGATTTGTTTAAACGGTGGAAACATTCACACACACGTTGATCACTCTGTTTCCAAACTGTTGAGACTTTTCAGGATAAATCAGCAGCTTGTTTAAAGTCCGCAGGATTTGTTCACACACACATTCATGAAGCTGACGTCTCGCATCAGAAACACTCTCCTCATACAGTATGGATGAAATGAGGCAGGCGGCGTCAAGTCTAATTTACCAGCAGACCCTGAACACAACACGGTAAAGCAGCGTGTCCGAGGCTGATGGAGGAAGCGCTCGTACCGACTGTGAAGTCTCAATGAGTCTCATGAATGGTCACAGTGTGACCGCAGCTGTTCTCAGTCAGACAGCATTAATATTATGGATTTAAATTACAATGTAGAATAAACAAAAGATTCATTTCAGGTAAGTGGAGAAAGCTCGTGCACGTAAGAAGACGAGAGACTGATGGGAGAGGACCTTCACAATATCCAGAACTTTGACCATGTTTCATCAAATACTGCTTGAATTCTTTGTTCTGTGTGTTAGACTCTGCTGGACTCTGCTGGACTCTGCTAGACTCTGTTAGACTCTGCTAGACTCTGCTGGACTCTGCTGGACTCTGCTGGACTCTGCTGGACTCTGCTGGACTCTGCTAGACTCTGCTGGAATCTGCTGGACCCTGGTGGACCCTGGTGGACTCTGGTGGACTCTGGTGGACTCTGGTGGACTTAAGGTCAGGTATTCAGGTTTGTTGGTGCTCAGTTCAGTGAGACAAGCGTCTAACATCAAAGAACCAAAGCTCACCTCATGACCTCTGTTAACCAATCACAGCTCTGCAGCCACTAAACATGACTCAGCGAAAAAGAAGGAATGAGGGGTCATGAATCAAAACATGCAGGGGGGAGGAGAGGAAACAAGGAGAGGAAACAAGGAGAAGAAACAAGGACATAAGAGGAAACGAGGAGAGGAAACAATGAGAAGAAACAAGGAGAAGAAACAAGGAGATAAGAGGAAACGAGGAGAGGAAACAATGAGAGGAAACAAGGAGAAGAAACAAGGAGAAGAAACAAGGAGATAAGAGGAAACAAGGAGAGGAAACAAGGAGAAGAAACAAGGAGAAGAAACAAGGAGATAAGAGGAAACAAGGAGAGGAAACAAGGAGAGGAAACAAGGAGATAAGAGGAAACAAGGAGAGGAAACAAGGAGAGGAGACAAGGAGAGGAAACAAGGAGAGGAAACAAGGAGAAGAAACACGGAGAAGAAACAAGGAGATAAGAGGAAACAAGGAGAGGAAACAGGGAGAGGAAACAAGGAGATAAGAGGAAACAAGGAGAGGAAACAAGGAGAGGAAACAAGGAGAAGAAACAAGGAGAAGAAACAAGGAGATAAGAGGAAACGAGGAGAGGAAACAATGAGAGGAAACAAGGAGAAGAAACAAGGAGAAGAAACAAGGAGATAAGAGGAAACAAGGAGAGGAAACAAGGAGAAGAAACAAGGAGAAGAAACAAGGAGATAAGAGGAAACGAGGAGAGGAAACAATGAGAGGAAACAAGGAGAAGAAACAAGGAGAAGAAACAAGGAGATAAGAGGAAACAAGGAGAGGAAACAAGGAGAAGAAACAAGGAGATAAGAGGAAACGAGGAGAGGAAACAATGAGAGGAAACAAGGAGAAGAAACAAGGAGAAGAAACAAGGAGATAAGAGGAAACAAGGAGAGGAAACAAGGAGAAGAAACAAGGAGAAGAAACAAGGAGATAAGAGGAAACAAGGAGAGGAAACAAGGAGAAGAAACAAGGAGAGGAAACAAGGAGATAAGAGGAAACAAGGAGAGGAAACAAGGAGAGGAAACAAGGAGAAGAGGAAAGGCGAGGAAAACAAGGAGAGGAAACAAGTAGAGGAAACAAGGAGAAGAAACACGAAGGAGAAGAAACAAGGAGAAGGATAAGAGGAAACAAGGAGAGGAAACAGGGAGAGGAAAACAAGGAGGATAAGAGGAAACACAGGAGCGGAAAACAAGGAGAGGAACAAGGAGAAGAAACAAGGAGAAGAAGAAACAAGGAGGATAAGAGGAAACAAGGAGAGGAAAACAAGGAGGACGGAAACAAGGAGATAAGAGGAGAAACAAGGAGAGAGGAAACAATGAGAGGAAACACGGAGAAGAAAGAAACAAGGAGCGATAAGAGGACACAAGGAGAGGAAAACAGGGAGAGGAAACAAGGGAGATAAGGGAGGAAAACAAGGAGAGGAAACAAGGAGATAAGAGGAAACAAGGAGAGGAAACAAGGAGAGGAAACAAGGAGAAGAAACAAGGAGATAAGAGGAAACAAGGAGAGGAAACAAGGAGAGGAAACAAGGAGATAAGAGGAAACAAGGAGAGGAAACAAGGAGAGGAAACAAGGAGAAGAAACAAGGAGATAAGAGGAAACAAGGAGAGGAAACAAGGAGAGGAAACAAGGAGAAGAAACAAGGAGATAAGAGGAAACAAGGAGAGGAAACAGGGAGAGGAAACAAGGAGAAGAAACAAGGAGATAAGAGGAAACAAGGAGAGGAAACAAGGAGAGGAAACAGGGAGATAAGAGGAAACAAGGAGAGGAAACAAGGAGAGGAAACAAGGAGAAGAAACAAGGAGAAGAAACAAGGAGATAAGAGGAAACAAGGAGAGGAAACAAGGAGAGGAAACAAGGAGATAAGAGGAAACAAGGAGAGGAAACAAGGAGAAGAAACACGGAGAAGAAACAAGGAGATAAGAGGAAACAAGGAGAGGAAACAGGGAGAGGAAACAAGGAGATAAGAGGAAACAAGGAGAGGAAACAAGGAGAGGAAACAAGGAGATAAGAGGAAACAAGGAGAGGAAACAAGGAGAGGAAACAAGGAGAAGAAACAAGGAGATAAGAGGAAACAAGGAGAGGAAACAAGGAGATAAGAGGAAACAAGGAGAGGAAACAAGGAGAGGAAACAAGGAGATAAGAGGAAACAAGGAGAGGAAACAAGGAGAGGAAACAAGGAGATAAGAGGAAACAAGGAGAGGAAACAAGGAGATAAGAGGAAACAAGGAGAGGAAACAAGGAGATAAGAGGAAACAAGGAGAGGAAACAAGGAGAGGAAACAAGGAGATAAGAGGAAACAAGGAGATAAGAGGAAACAAGGAGAGGAAACAAGGAGATAAGAGGAAACAAGGAGATAAGAGGAAACAAGGAGAGGAAACAAGGAGAGGAAACAAGGAGAGGAAACAAGGAGATAAGAGGAAACAAGGAGATAAGAGGAAACAAGGAGATAAGAGGAAACAAGAAGAGGAAACAAGGAGAGGAAACAAGGAGATAAGAGGAAACAAGAAGAGGAAACAAGGAGATAAGAGGAAACAAGGAGAGGAAACAAGGAGAGGAAACATTACTCTGTTTATTACATCAGAAGATCACACACACACACACACAGATCTCACCTGTGATGACAGCAGGTTACAGTCGATATGAACTCCTCTCCCCGTCTTGTGTCGGTGCAGCAGGGCGGCCATGATGGCGCCGTGTGCGTACAGCCCTGTTGCCAGGTCTGTCATGGCGACACCTGGACGCACCGGGTCACCATCCTGCCAACAGAAGCATTGCATTATGGGAGGAGAGGGTGTGTCTGACAGTCTGGAGCAGCTGACAGCGTCAGTGTTGTTCAGCTTCACAGCACTGATGGAACAACTTCAGCATGGATGTTCAGTATGTCTGTCACCTTCACATTAAAAGCTTTCAACAGGTAAGCTGACTTTTATTGTGAAGGCGTGGTCACAGGAAACCAGTTGGAGCCCGCTGCTGTGTTTGAGCATGAACTGAACTCTGGACAAGCTAAACTGGACGTGACAGGTCGCTCTGGGAAAGTTATCTCAAGACAGACCAGAAACATCCTGACACCTCGTCTATTCTTTGACTTAACAGTGTGAAGTCTGTCCTGAGGGGGGCGCTACAGGATCACTGTGTCATTGAAACCGAAGGAATCAGAGTCTGACCTCCGGCCCGGTGATGTGCATCATCCCCGACACCGCCGACGCGATGGAGTCGTAGCCTGGACTCTGAGACTGAGGGCCGGTCTGTCCGTAACCTGAGCAGACACACACACACACACACACACACACACACACACACACACACACACACACAGATTATTGGGCTGGTTTCTCTCTGACCTGAGCGGGGAATCAAACGTCGTCACTGCAGCGTTCCAGCTGTGTTGAGTCTGCATGAGAAGGACTCACAGATCTGAACTCTGAGGACAGATCATGCCTCATGCTGAGACACAAACTACAGAGCGGAGCGCTGAGCTCCAAACATGGAGTGAAACGTGCTTTCATCAAATCGTCTGAAGTCAGCGAGCGTTGGAAACTACGTCACGTCTACGCAGCTGAAGGTGGAGCGATCACCGGCGTTGAGAAAATGGCTGCTGGAGCCGAAGAGGTGGAGGTGAACGTGTCAGTACACTAAATGTACGCTGGACAGGTGGGCGATATTTAAACTCTGGAGGTCAGACGATGGAGACAACAGTACCCTGCTGAAATACACTGAAGCTGCTGCAGAGAACACGAAGCTCTCGGTGTTCCGACCTTCACCGCTGGTCATCAGCTCAGCCGTAGAGACAGGGTGAGGAGCTCGGAGCAAAGACGCTGCTCCTTCACGGTGAGAGGAGTCAGCTGAGGTGGTTCATCATCTGATTAGGATGCCCCCCCTTTGGAGGTGATCCAGGCACATCCAACAGGGAGGAGACCCCGGGGACAGACCCAGAACCTGCTGGAGGGACTACATAGTCCATCTGGCCTGGGAACACCTCGAGGTCCTCCAGGAGGAGCTGGAATGGACTGCTGTGGAGAAGGACGTCTAGAGCGCCCTGCTAAACCTGCTGCAACCATGACCAGACCCCGGATAAGAGGACGGACGGACGGATAACTGACTCAATTAAAAATGACCTGACAAAGAGACTGTTGCATCTTTTACATAAAACAATAGATTTTAACATCACCGGGACATTGAGAAGAAGCCCTGACACCGAGCTGTAAATCTGCCCACTGCATCCAGCTGCTGCAGCTTAATGAGGCCTCCTGGGTAATGTAGTTTTTTTCTTAAAGGAGCGCGACGAAGAGGGAAAAAACTGAGGGAGTGATGAAGCTGGAAGAGAGAAAGAGGAGTGAAGAGAGAAACTGGTGTGCAGGATGTGGAAACACGACGAGACCTCGCAGTAAAAAGCTTGTAAACGTGTTTCTGGGCTGTCGAAGCTTCAATAAATCCAACATGAAACAGTGCGACGCTAAGCGTGTCACCGCTGGCTGTCATTACTGTGTGATGTGACTTCACTTCAGAGAAACACAGCAGCAGCTCAGCCCGAGGCTTCACCTGGAGTCTACCGACACCTGGTGGCTCAGTCTGAGAACTGCAGCACGCACAGACACAGATACCTGTGATATCTAAGGAGGCCGGAGAGGTGTGTCAGCATCACAAAGCAAACCAAATATAAAACCTGGGAATGATGTTTACGTGAGACGAGCCTCTCGTCTCTGCGCTCGCTCTCGCGTATCGAGTTTCCAATCGCGACTTGTGAGGAAGTCTGGCCTCGCCCTGAAACACGGAGTCAGTTCTTCCTCATCGCATCGCTCTGGCTTCTGTGAACGAGCCGTCACGTGTGAGCAGCGCTCACGTGAAGTCAGTACCTGAGATGGAGCAGTAGATGAGTCGTGGGTTCACTCTGCTCAGCTGCTCCTGTCCTAAACCCATCTGCTGAAGTTTACCTGGAACGTAGTTTTCTACCAACACGTCACACACTGCTGCGAGCTGACACACACACACACACACACACACACACAGACAAAACACGTAAGTGGAATGGTCATGTGACACACGGACAGGTGAACCTGAGTGAGTCGTACCTCCTGGATGACGTTTGCTCCTCTGGGATGTTTCAGGTCCACAGAAACGCTCTGAAAGGAGACGACGCATCATCAGAGGCTCAACATGGACATCAACACTTCACTGACGCAGAGTATGTGTGTGTGTGTTTGAGTGGTCGCTCTGCACGCTGCAGCCAATCAGATGCTCAGACCGCTCAGACCTCCACGGTCGG
This sequence comes from Nibea albiflora, assembly GCA_014281875.1. Lineage (NCBI taxonomy): Eukaryota > Metazoa > Chordata > Actinopteri > Sciaenidae > Nibea > Nibea albiflora. The sequence goes on along the minus strand of CM024805.1, from coordinate 21,127,629 downwards.
CCTGAGATGTCTGTCAAACTGCAGCTGTGGGCTGTGATCAGTGACGGCGTGGTGCGGGAGCAACCACCTCGCCCTGAGTGTGGCCCCTGAGCATGGTTTGCATCCTGTGTGAGGAGGTGGAGGTGGAGGAGGAGGTGGAGGTGGAGGTGGAGGAGGAGGTGGAGGTGGATAACAGACTGGACACACACTTACTTTCTTGTTTCGGTTGACGCTGAGGAAGTAGGCGCTCTCGGTGGCGACAAACGGAGGACCCCACGCTCGGGTGTCATCACCTGCACCTGTCCGACAACAAAACAATCACCTGAGACTCCACGGCGCCCTACGGAGGAGGAACAAAGCAAGCACAGACGCACACTCACCTGGTCTCTCCACCTTGATCACCTCAGCGCCCAGATCTCCCAGGATCATGGTGGCGAAGGGCCCGGCCAGAACTCTGCACACACGTTCAAACGTTTCACTGAAATCAGACTAAACTTCATCTGATCCTGGAACAGCAACGCTGGATTACATCAGAGCTTACCTCGTCAAGTCTAACACGCGGACGCCCTCCAGGGGTCGAAGGTCTGCTCCTGTTCACATGACACACAAATCAGCTTCATTCAACTCTCCTCTGACACCTGCTGCTGACCCACACTGACCTGTGATCAGGTGACCTGTGATCAGGTGACCTGTGATCAGGTGACCTGTGATCAGCTGACCTGTGATCAGCTGAACGTGTCCGTCAGTCTACGTCTGTTCTCACACTATGTAATTTTGGCTCAGTTTGTTAGCTGCTGTTAGCTCAGTTTGTTAGCTCATGTTAGCTCAATTTGTTAGCTGCTGTTAGCTCATGTTAGCTCAGTTTGTTAGCAGCTGTTAGCTCAGTTTGTTAGCTGCTGTTTGTTAGCTCATGTTAACTTAGTTTGTTAGCTGCTGTTAGCTCATGTTAGCTCAGTTTGTTAGCTGCTGTTAGCTCATGTTAGCTCAGTTTGTTAGCAACTGTTAGCTCAGTTTGTTAGCTCCGTTTGTTAGCTGCTGTTAGCTCATGTTAGCTCAGTTTGTTAGCTGCTGTTATCTCGTGTTAGCTCAGTTTGTTAGCTGCTGTTAGCTCATGTTAGCTCAGTTTGTTAGCAGCTGTTAGCTCAGTTTGTGAGCTGCTGTTATCTCATGTTAGCTCAGTTTGTTAGCAGCTGTTAGCTTAGTTTGTTAGCTCATGTTAGCTCAGTTTGTTAGCTGCTGTTATCTCATGTTAGCTCAGTTTGTTAGCAGCTGTTAGCTCAGTTTGTTAGCTGCTGTTAGCTCAGTTTGTTACCTCATGTTAGCTCAGTTTGTTAGCTGCTGTTAGCTCAGTTTGTTACCTCATGTTAGCTCAGTTTGTTAGCTGCTGTTACCTCATGTTAGCTCAGTTTGTTACCTCATGTTAGCTCAGTTTGTTAGCAGCTGTTAGCTCAGTTTGTTAGCTGCTGTTAGCTTAGTTTGTTAGCTGCTGTTAGCTCATGTTAGCTCAGTTTGTTAGCTGCTGTTAGCTCATGTTAGCTCCGTTTGTTAGCAGCTGTTAGCTCAGTTTGTTAGCTGCTGTTAGCTCATGTTAGCACCGTTTGTTAGCTGCTGTTAGCTCATGTTAGCCGGCTGCTATGTCTTGTGTTGTTGACCTTGTTGATGTTTGGCTGTTAGCAAAGTAATGTTATCAGAACGAATACTCGAGTACAGCTGCAGTCATGGTTACCACAGTGAGATTACTCCGTTTTTTTTGCATCTTATTGTGAAAGGATGCCGTTTCCTCCTCAGTCTGCAGCTATCTTCACAAACTGAGTCAGACTTCGACCAAACGGAGCTCCCTGAAGTGACTCACTGACTCGGAGCGTCTTCTTCGTCACTCATGTTAATAATTAACTGATGAACGTGTTTGGTTCAATCAGCAGCTCATTAACACACACCGACAGGCTAACAGCGCACAGCTAGCTGCAGCTCGTACCTGTGTGTGTGTGTGACAGCCGCCGTCCTCCGACCGGACAGCTCACCGGACGATTCCTCCGCAGCTGTGAAGAGAAAACAACCGGACAGAGAGCCGGTAACCGGCTGATCACCAGCCTGCAAGGAGCCGACATGTTCCCACCTGTTAGCGCCAAGCTACACTCACTGCAACCACACTTCCGGATTTCAAAATAAGACGTCATCGAATCACAAAAAGGAAATTACTCAACAACAGCAACAACAATAACAGCAACAACAATAACAGCAACAACAATAACAATAATAACAGTAACAACAATAACAACAATAACAGCAACAACAGTAACAACAATAACAGCAGCAACAGCAACAACAGCAACAACAATAACAGCAACAACAATAACAACAATAACAGTAACAACAATAACAGCAACAACAGCAACAACAATAACAGCAACAACAGCAACAACAACAACAGCAACAACAATAACAGCAACAACAATAACAGTAACAACAATAACAGCAACAACAATAACAACAACAGCAACAACAATAACAATAATAACAGTAACAACAATAACAACAATAACAGCAACAACAATAACAACAATAACAGTAACAACAATAACAGCAGCAACAGCAACAACAGCAACAACAATAACAGCAACAACAATAACAACAATAACAGCAACAACAATAACAACAATAACAGTAACAACAATAACAGCAACAACAGCAACAACAACAACAGCAACAACAATAACAGCAACAACAATAACAGTAACAACAATAACAGCAACAACAATAACAACAACAGCAACAACAATAACAATAATAACAGTAACAACAATAACAGCAACAACAATAACAACAATAACAGTAACAACAATAACAGCAGCAACAGCAACAACAGCAACAACAATAACAGCAACAACAATAACAACAATAACAGTAACAACAATAACAGCAACAACAGCAACAACAATAACAGCAACAACAGCAACAACAACAACAGCAACAACAATAACAGCAACAACAATAACAGTAACAACAATAACAGCAACAACAATAACAACAACAGCAACAACAATAACAGCAACAACAATAATAACAGCAACAACAATAATAACAGCAACAACAATAACAACAATAACAGCAACAACAGCAACAACAACAACAGCAACAACAATAACAGCAACAACAATAACAGTAACAACAATAACAGCAACAATAATAACAACAACAGCAACAACAATAACAGCAACAACAATAATAACAGCAACAACAATAATAACAGCAACAACAATAACAACAATAACAGTAACAATAACAGCAACAACAGTAACAGTAACAACAATAACAACAACAACAATAACAGCAACAACAACAATAATAACAACAACAACAGCAACAACAATAACAGCAACAACAATAACAACAATAACAATAACAGCAACAACAATAACAATAACAACAGCAACAACAGCAACAGCAACAACAACAGCAACAACAACAACAATAAAAACAACAATGATAATAATAATAATAATAATCATAAGAATACATCAACATATTACTATTAGAAAATAACTTGAGGTTGCAGACTGTGTGAAACCAGTCTAAAACTGTTTTTTGTACCAGGCTGTAAACATGTTTGTTCCTGCTGTCTAACATGGGGACTTATGGAGACTGACTCACTTCTGGAACCAGCCTCAGGTGGACGTTAGAGGAACTGCAGGTTTTATCATAAGGTATTACATAATATAATCCAGTACAACAATATATAATATAAATATATAAATCATAAGCACGAGCCCTGTTCATACTGTACAGAGCTTCATTAACACACTACATTACAGGCTGTAAATAAGTCTATAACATGTAACATATTCATATCTGTGACCTGTCACATCGACATACATGCATTTCATTTCAATACAGTTCAATCTAATCTACTCATTTTAATTGAAACTGAGCACACACACACACACACACACACACAGTCATGTGATTTCCTGTAAGCGCAGAGCAGGGAGGGAACGTTAGTGCTGAAGTTTGTCAGTCAGTTCAGACTCCATTTTAAGTGGACGGAGCAGAAGACGGAGCAGAAGGTGGAGCAGAAGGTGGAGCAGAAGGTGGAGCAGTGCAGGCTGAGGCACGGTGAGTGTTAATCCAACATTTGATGATTTTCCTGTCAAAGTCTCTGAGACAGTTTTCTGTCTGCGGACTGTCTTTGATTCACCTGTGTGTGTGTGTGTGTGTGTGTGTGTGGGTGTGTGGGTGTGTGGGTGGGTGGGTGTGTGGGTGTGTGTTACTCCTGTACAGACCTGTTCTTGATTCTTGTGCTGTGAGCTCACAGTCAGTGAAACTTGTTTCACCTCTCAGACTGACTGAAGTCCAGAAGATGGAGGAAGAGGAGGACAGAGCAGAGCCTGCAGCATCCAGCTGTCTGTCTGTGAAGAGTGACCGGTCCAAAGAAGAACCTGGACCCTCAGACACAAAGTAAGAGACTGTTTTTACTGTAAACTGACCTGATGAAGATGATGATGAAAAGATTTATATTGATGACAGTGTCGTCCAAATCTGGATATCTGTCAGCAACAGTCAACAAATCATCTGAGTGATAAAGAAATGTCTTCACAGAGAGAGGAAGAGGAGTCATGTTCCTGTGGAACCATTTTACCCATTTACCACAAGCTCCAGACCTCTAGAAGATGGCGGACAGCGGAGACTGAGAATGTTTGGAGGAAAACACTAAATCCAGTAAGTGTTGAATATTTCTCTTTCCAGCTAGTTTAGATTTTACTTATCACAGTTAAAGGAGGTTCTTTTATCTGAAGCTGAAGTTACAGGAAAGGTTAGTGTTACGTGTTACAGCTAAAGTTGTGCTACGGCTAGCAAGGTAATACAAACACATAGGACAGATTAACTTCATAAATACTATTTCTATTGAAGGACCGGCTCCCCTCAACTTTCTGGAGGGTCTTTGCTTTGCTAAGTGCTTAAGGAAAATGAGGCAAAAACCGATGGGACCTTATTTATTGAAAGGGCATTATTTTATTGTTCTTCATATATTTGGTTGAAAAACAGCATATGTATGTCAGCTACAGGGATTGAAAAATATTATTTTCATTCAAAAACTCTTCAGTAGTACTGTTTGATGTGTGATATGACAAAAATCTGATTAATTTTGTTGAGCATTTGCAAGCTGTAGACTCTCTGTGCAGTCAGTCATATATTGTGTAATTGATGCTTTAAGTTTTCAGTTCAATTAATTCAATCCAAGTCAATTGAACGCTCACATGATGTCACCAAAATCACACTGTCCCTTTAAAATCTTTCAGAAAATGATGTTGTATCGATATCGTATCGAATTGTATTGTTGGCTGAATATCGTGTATTGTATTATATTGTGAGATTAGTGTACCGTGACAGCTCTATGAGCATAATGATACTTAAGTTTGGAGTCAGAATTCAGTTTGTAGACGTCAGTGAAGCTTCCATTCAATCCAAACTTTATACAGGTTTGATCTTCTTGTTTCTGTCAAACAATCGGACAAACGTCCGGTATTGGTGCTAATAAGCAGAACTAAATGTGGACATTAACTGCAGTTCTCCATCAGTCCACAGGGTGGAGCTGCAACAGAAGGGAAAATAAGTGTTCATCTGCAGTTATGTTGTCATGAACTGAACTAATCTGTAGAAGCTCTTTGAGTTCAGTTATGGATGAACGAAGAATGTCACGTGATCCAGAGGAACACACATGATGATGGTGGACTTGGACTTGATAGGGGCTGTTTTCACTGCATCACACTGACGCTCAGCTGACAGTCGACCTCACACACAAACATGCACATACACACACACACACACACACACACACACACACACACATATTTCCTGTAAACATAGAACAGGGTTGACCAGAAAAGCTTATCAGTTCGTTCAGCCTCCATGTTGAGTGCAAAAAGCAGAAGGGGAAGTGCAGGCTGAGCAGGGTGAGTCCAACATTTGATTTATTACTTTATTTTATTCTTGCCTGAACACAAACTACTTGATTTCTCTGACTTGCTGGTGTTTCGGTTCAAGCCGAGCGTGTCACTGTTTCAAACAGGAAGAGAATATGTAGCTGTCGTCGTGAATGCCTCTAGTTTTCCCTCATCACGTACTCAGTCATGTTTTCAGAGACGGTGAAAGTTTTTTCACAGCCTATTATGTTTCCTTCATGAGTTAGTGCATTCTGTGTCTTGATTGTACCCTATGACTCCATAGGGCGGGCATCACGGATTAGCGGACTCCGGTCCGGATCCGGACCGGGAAATGGCTCTGTCCGGACCGCGACCACTGGCGAAATAAGTAGTGTTTTCCCCATAGAGCGGTTTTGAGCGCACATAGAAATTTACCGCGGGCGCTGCTACTATAGTCAATCCGGTAAACTCGTGCCGGTAGCCAAGGACACCCTGCAGGGAGAGCAAGGCTGAACGCAGACATGGCTTGTTCTAAAAAGAGGAAAGTAGATACTGAAAATCGTTGTTTTAATGATGAATGGACAACTAAATATCTGTTCATTCTCCCTGCTGGCAGCTCCAAGCCTGTTTGCTTAATTTGTTCCGAGACCGTGGCATTGATTCAAAGTGGGAACTACTTTTATTTATGATAAGAGATTGAATATGTGTCTAATATCTCGCAACTTAAGTAAATACTTAAACAATTAGTCACTTTTTAAAAATGTGGCCATGACTTTCGCTCGGACCTTCTACTTGTAAATGTAATAACCGGACCTTGGGGACTTTTAATTGAATACCCCTGCCATAGGGTGAGGTCAAAGTCTATTTTGTTCATGAACCTTCGTCACTGAAGTATTAACGTGCCCATCATGATAAGAGCTGTTTGAATCCTCTAACTGTGAACAAAAGGAGTTTCAATGCTTCCTTTTATTATCTCCTTTAGCATAGGATACACCGGAGCATCCTTTAGGAAAGGAAAGGAGGTCACAGCCTGCAGCAGAGAGCGTGTGAATATGAACATACGTGTTGACGTGATGTAAAAACTTGTGTGCTCTACTGTTGACTGCGTTCCTGTGGAGAGTACAAACTGTTTGGAACTGTGCCATCCAGCGTCCTGCAGATCATCATGAAGTTCCCGTTGCTGATGAATCATATATCTTTGCCATAACTTGCTAATATGTTTGTATGTGAGTGGACAGGAGGGTGAGCGACCAGACCAGGTAACAAACACTTCACCTGACTTCTGTGACAGGTGGACAATATTCATTTATTATTTCAATTCTGATGTTGATGATGACGTCACATGTTTATATATTTCCTGCATGAAACAACACGGTCAGAGCGCGTGAGGAGGATCTAGGAAGTATCTCAGATGAGCGTTTTGTAGTCCATCTTCTGGACTTTGTAGTTTTACCACAGATCACGTCAATAACATTCACCGTCACATGATGTAGTGTAAGTGTAAGAGCAGTCGACTTCTCCCAACTCCTTATCACCTCTCCTTCACATCTTTCTTCATGACCTCATGATGTTTTCCATCAAGATCAAGGAAAAGTGGTTAGGAAAGGACTTAGGAGCTAATTTTTTGACTATCCATTTTCTAAATACATTAACTTCTGTTACCTCCTGTTGATCCACACTGACCTGTGATCAGGTGACCTGTGATCAGGTGACCTGTGATCAGGTGACCTGTGATCAGGTGACCTGTGATCAGGTGAACCGTGTCTCTGTCAGTCGTACGTCTGTTCTCACACTATGTAACTTTGGGCTCCGGGTCGGGAGAAGTACGTAACGCTTTACGGCACTAAGTCACACAGCACCAACTATTTCACTGATTCTGGTGAAGCTGGATCAGATTTTATGGAGAAAATGTTTCCTGGTTTTCTCTCTCCTGACATGAGAACATCATTTTAATGGAGTGGAGATTTACAGTGAAACTTGTTTCACCTCTCAGACTGACTGAAGTCCAGAAGATGGAGGAAGAGGAGGACAGAGCAGAGCCTGCAGCATCCAGCTGTCTGTCCATGAAGAGTGACCGGTCCAAAGAAGAACCTGGACCCTCAGACACAAAGTAAGAGAACTGATACTAACTCATTTATTTGACTCATTTTCAGTTTCCTCTGCTGATTTTTTGATATTTTAAAATCTCGACTAAAATGTGATTGCAAACATAAATATGTTCCATCTTCCTCTGAGTGTCTGTGACAGCTGTCAGTCAGCTGGAAAAGCTGTAATCTGATCTAAGAGGACGAATACAAACTTTGAAAGCTCCTCATTATCAACAGCAGCAGCAGTTTGTGTGTTTAGAGCTTCATCAATGACTTTGATCAGAGAATTTATCAAAGATTCATGTAATCTGAATAAAAACAGAGTTCAGTCCAACAGACAGAGAGCAGAGTCTGCAGCATCCAGCTGTCTGTCTATGAAGAGTGACCAGTCCAAAGAAGAACCTGGACCCCCAGACACAAAGTAAGAGACTGTTTTTACTGTAAACTGACCTGATTTGTCTTCATGGTTCAGACATGATGTGTGTCATACAGTACACTGCTGGTCCACCACAGTTATTTAGAGCACTTCTAACCTCAGTTTAAACCTGAAACCTGAATTTTGAAACAGCTGCAGGAAGTGCTGAGTTTGTATTAATAACAAACGACAGACAGATCACTGAAACTTAAATCAGACAGTCAGATAAGAAAAGCTGTTAATGAATGTTCATGACAGCAGGAGAGTTGAAATCAAATCATCTTCATCACAGACTGAAAGCTGAATTCAAACAGAAAAGTAACGACACTTTTACTGTGTGAACATCTGAGCTTCCAGACAGTGTCGTCCAAATCTGGATATCTGTCAGCAACAGTCAACAAATCATCTGAGTGATAAAGAAATGTCTTCACAGAGAGAGGAAGAGGAGTCATGTTCCTGTGGAGGAAAGATCCAGAACAAGACCTGGACTGCAGACAGCCAGTCAGACCAGCACTGTCCAAAGTAAGACTGTCCATTTACTTCTCTGTACATTCTTCTATCATCACTTTTTATTGCTGATGAAATAATCAGCAGATTGTCACATTTTCTTTGTTCTGTCTCAAACTTCTGTCTCTGTTTCAGTGAGCGGTGGTCTGCAGGAGGTTTTAGATGAACATAAGATCAGTCTGAAGACGAGATGTGAACGTGTGACTGAAGGAAGTGATGAAACAGGAAGTGGAACCCTCCTCAACAAGATCTTCACTGAGCTCTACATCACAGAGGGACAGAGTGAAGAGGTTAATACCCAACATGAGGTGAGGCAGCTTGAGACAGCTTCCAAGAAGAAGGAGACCCTCCATGACACTCCCATCAAATGCCACGACATCTTTAAAGCCTTACCTGACCAACAGAGACACATCAGAGTCGTTCTGACCAACGGCGTCGCTGGCGTTGGAAAAACCTTCTCAGTGCTGAAGTTCACTCTGGACTGGGCAGAGGGCTCGGAGAACCAAGATGTCAGTCTGGTGGTTCTGCTCTCGTTCAGGGAGCTGAACTTGATCAAAGATGAGCGGTTCAGTCTTCTCAGGCTGCTCCATGTTTTCCATCCAACATTACAGAAGGTCACAGCAGAGAAGCTCGCTGTCTGTAAACTTCTGTTCATCTTTGACGGCCTGGATGAAAGCAGACTTTCACTGGATTTCAACAACAAAGAGGTCGTGTCTGATGTCACACAGGAGTCATCAGTCAGCGTGCTGTTGACAAGCCTCATCAAGGGGAACCTGCTTCCCTCGGCTCTCATCTGGATAACTTCCAGACCTGCAGCAGCCAATCAGATCCCTCCTTCACGTGTTGACAGGGTAACAGAAGTACGAGGCTTCACTGACGCTCAGAAGGAGGAGTACTTCAGGAGGAGAGTCAGTGATGAAGATCTGTCCAGCAGAATCATCTCACACATCAAGACCTCCAGGAGTCTCCACATCATGTGTCTGATCCCAGTCTTCTGCTGGATCACTGCTACAGTTCTGGACCACATGTTGACCACAGACCAGAGAGGAGAGCTGCCCAAGACCCTGACTGACATGTACTCACACTTCCTGCTGGTTCAGACAAAGAGGAAGAAGAAGAAGTACAATAAGAAGAGTCCACAGAAGCTGACGAAGGCTGACAGGAAAGTTCTTCTGAAGCTGGGGAGGCTGGCGTTTGAACAGCTGAAGAAAGGAAACATCATGTTCTACCAAGAAGACCTGGAGCAGTGTGGTCTGGATGTCACAGAGGCCTCGGTGTACTCAGGAGTTTGTACAGAGATCTTCAAAAGAGAGAGTGTGATCTTCCAGAAAACAGTCTACTGCTTTGTTCATCTGAGCGTTCAGGAGTTTCTGGCTGCAGTCTACCTGTTCCACTGTTACACCAACAAGAAGACAGAAGTACTGGAGGACTTCCTGGGAGAAGACTTCAACTCAAAACCAGACACGTCTTTCCGAGGGAAGATCTCTCAGTTATTTGGAAACAATGGTAGACATGACCCACCCCTGGATGTGTTCCTGATGAAGGCCATGCAGAGATCTCTGAGGAGTAGAAATGGTCACCTGGACCTGTTTGTTCGCTTCCTTCATGGCCTCTCTCTGGAGTCCAACCAGAGACTCTTAGGAGGCCTGCTGGGTCAGACAGACAACAGTCCAGAAATCATCCAGAGAGCCATCAACAACCTGAAGGAGATGAACAGTGATGATATCTCTCCTGACAGAAGCATCAACATCTTCCACTGTCTGATGGAGATGAACGATGACTCAGTCCATCAGGAGATCCAAGAGTTCCTGAAGTCAGAGAACAGATCAGAGAAGAAACTCTCTGAGATCCACTGCTCAGCTCTGGCCTACATGCTGCAGATGTCAGAGGAGGTTCTGGATGAGTTGGACCTGAACAAGTACATTGCATCATGGAAGGGACAACGCAGACTGATTCCAGCTGTGAGGAACTGCAGAAAGGCTGTGTAAGTCCAGATGTGATGAACATTATGACTCAGCAGATCAGTAGTTCAGCTCTTCAGATGTTCACAATCTAAAATTCAAGTGTTCCACTTGTTTATTACACAAACTGTGTCTCCGGTTTCTCACAGATGTTCTTGAGCTGTGAGAACATCAAATGTAGATCTTCAGTTGGTTGTTTGTAGCTGTGGAGTTCATGAAGACAGTTTTCTGTTTCTTTCCAATGACTGTTACATTCTCCAGTTTTTTCTGTGTCGTCCTTTGGGTGATGGAGGCGACATGCAAACCTGGTCAAACACATGAAGGACTTCAGAGGTCGTGGTTGAAGTTCTCTCACAGCAGCATTTGATCACAACATGTAGCAGTATTTAGCAGTTATCAGTGAATGCAGTGAAGTCATATTACCTGAGCAGCTTCTGTGATGTTTTACCACGATGCTGACAAGTTTTCATTTTCCAGAGAGTTCTGAAGCTCTACAGAGCTGCTTTCATTGCTGTCGTAGTGTTCACGGTGAGCACAGAGGATGTTAGGGGATGAAAGAAACAAACCGCTCCAATGAAAGCTTCTAATTAACATCCTTTAAATCAGATGAGACTCCTTCTGTCCTCTGTAGCTGCTCTGTACAGATTCTGTTGAGTCTTTAAAGAGATCTATCTTATTTTCACAGAATGACACAGAATCTTTATTTCTCTTCAAGTTGATGATCCGTGTTAGTGAGGACACACACACACACACACACACACACACACACACACACACACACAGTGTGAACAGATCATGGAGGATCGATGATGATGATTTAGATTATACTTAGACTCTACAGGAAGAATGTAATATACAGAAATGAAACAAAAAGGGCAAACACAGCAAACAGACAGTCAGTCCAGCAGGGGGCGGTGTTCAGCTCAGTCTGTAGAGCATCCACCTCTCCACACACACACACACACACACACAGTGCTGAGTGCTTTGTGGGCCAGGTGTGTGTTGTAGATGACCTGGATGGAGGGAAGGGGGGCAGTGATGATCCTCAGGTCTGAACACATGAGAGCAGAAGAACTGAGACACACCAGAGGACGAATCTGCATCTGTTTAATGACTTCATGTTGAAATAATTCAACTTTAATGGTTCATTCATCGTCCTTGTGCTGAACATAATGCAGCCATCTGTTATTTGTATTCATATTTCATCATGTGCAGGTCTTATGCTGTCAAGACAGACATGGAATCTGCTGACTGACAGACTGTGGAAGCCTGAATGTAACTTCATCTGTAAGACTGAAGCTAAACAAAGACTAAACATCTGCAGATATGAGAGCGAGCGATGAGAATTATTGTTTCATGTCAAACACAGTGAGATAAGACCAGCTGAACCACTGATGTGAAGAACAAATGTCCATCAAAGCAGGAAATGTTCAACTGATTCCTCATCAAATGCATGAAGGAAATATGAAGTGTCCTCTGTCATAGTAACATTTTCTAATATTTGTTTCATCACAGACTTTCTGGCTGTAAACTCTCAGAGACTGACTGTGACGTCGTGGCCTCAGCTTTGAAGTCCAACCCCTCCCATCTGAGAGAGCTGGACCTGAGTAACAACGAACTGGAAGAGTCAGCAGTGAAGCTGCTGTCTGCTGGACTGGAGAGTCCAAACTGTAGACTGGAGTCTCTGAGGTCAGTGCACTGCTTATCAGTGATGGAATAACGGCGGTATAAGTAACAGCGTTAGTAACAGAGTTACTTTTCAGTAACGAGTAATCTATTTGATTACTCTTCCCATCAACGCTGTTACTGTTACTGCCAAAGAATGTGGCGCGTTACTCTGACTGAAGGCAGCTGAAGCCGAGCGGCAAACATTTGTCTTGGTCCTCCTTCCTTGGCGAGGGCGGAGACAATCGCATAAATGATGACGATTGGCTGAGGTTGAGTAAAATGCGTTGGGCGTGTGTGTCACGGGTACTGATACCGGCAAGGAGAACCCAAAAGCACGACACTGAAACAAACGGGTTTGAGGGAAGATCAGTTTACTTGGTCCAAAAACAGGCAGGGTCAAAACCAGGAGATCAGACAAAACAAATCCGACAGGGGCAGGCAGGAAGCCAAGGTCCACAATAGGCAAAACAGGGTCAGAACAGGAAGTCAAAAAACAGATGCTGGAGAGCTCGGCAAGAACAACACAAGACACTCTGACAGGGATGAAGGGGAAATGAACCCGTATATAAGCTGAGGGGCTGATGAGGAAATGGACTGCAGGTGAGGAGATGGGCGGGGAAAACCAGGTGAGGGAAATGAGTTGATTGGAAGGAGGAATCTGAAATGACAGGAGAATTAGAGAAACCAATAAAACAAACTTTGTGTAACTATGTTACAGTGTGTGGCTTACACAAACTGTCACACACACAGAGAGTCACAGAGAAACAGGAATGGAGTCTTCTTTAAATGAAGTACAGACATGACTTTTCCTTCCAACAAATAAAGGAACGAGTGTAACCGTGAAATGCTCATTATGTCCTGGAGACAAACACGATATAAACATCGTAATTATAATATCTACAATAATCCATGACACTTTATTGGATGCTAGTCTCACTTTCCACAGCAACGTTAAATAGTTTAGGTCTGTGTACTGTGGATTTCTGTCTGTCTTATAATAAGTGTCCATTTCATTATAATATTCAGATTTATCATAAATAACTGAACACGTGTATTTTACATTCTGTTCATTCCAGCATTTAAAAAAATACTTGAAAGAAACAATAGTTACTTTCCAAAGTAACTAGTTACTTTTAGAATTCGTAATGCAGTAACTACTTTAGTTACTTTCTGGGAGAAGTAACTAGTTACTGCTTATGTAGTTTTTCTTTTGTATATTTTCAATTCAGATCCCACCTGAGGTTTAAAATTGTTGGTTCATAAGAGAGAGAAGTTGAGCTGCACATTTCAAACCTGAACACATCTGATTGGATCATAAATGGATTTTTATCAACATCATTTATTCTTTATTCAGGTTGGAGGACTGCAGTTTGTCAGAGATCAGCTGTGCTTCTCTGGCCTCAGCTCTGAAGTCCAACCCCTCCCATCTGACAGAGCTGGACCTGAGCTACAACAACCTGCAGGATTCAGCAGTGAAGCTGCTGTGTGATTTTTTGAAGAGTCCACACTGCAGACTGAAGACTCTGAGGTCAGTTCACTGACTCTCTGTTACTATTGTAGATCTGATGTTTCATTAACAATTGAAGCTAATTTATGTTCAGACATAACTTCCATCCATAAAGTTGTAAATGTCCTTTTGTTCATATTTTCATGTTTGTTGTATTAAATTTAGTCTGCAGTCACAAAGACTTGTGTTTCTTAAAGAAACTGTAGAAAATGTCTGTTAGTGGTTAAAGTCAATGAATGTTTAGAATTGTTGGTGAATGGTCACATCTGTATACAGAAGATCCTCTGAACTCAGATTTGACTGAAGGGATCAAGTTGTTGAAGTAGAAATATTACACACACACACACACACACACACACACACACACACACACACACACACACACACACACACGTTGTGGAGAAGTTGCTGAAGTCAAAGGTCAGTGGTGAGGTCAGGAAGAAAGAAAGTGTTCAGGAGCCTCTGATGTCTTATGCTGTATTATTTATTAACACTTGATCAAGGAGAATTAGAGACATTCTCATAAAGCATCAGAAGTGTCTGAGTCGGTCTCACATTCTGTCCAACTCATGCTGGTGGACAAGCTTGTGCTAGGCAGGACAGTGAAGCCACAATGCAGACCAAAACAGGAGCTGTCTTTGAAGGGTTTTTATTGCCAAGACAAAACATGAACAGTCGAGACAGGAAGAGTCTGGCGGGAAAACCTCAGGGCAGGACGACGAGGTCAGGTGAGCAGATGAGGGTAGGCTGAGCGTGGCTAGCAGGGCAGATGAGTGTACAAGGCTGAAGACAAAAAAACAGATGAACAGTCAGAAAGAAGCAGGAATCCACAGAAAATCTACAACAAACAGTCTTCAAAGATCGTTTCTTCAGAGCCGGTACGAGAATGGTCACTGCCAACAGTCTGACGACGAACTGGCTGAGTCTGGGAGATAATAGACAAACCTAGCACATCCTAACACTGTCTAGAGCTTTGTCTGTTCTGGGCCACCGTAGAAACATGGCGGCTCCACACTGGACCTTTAAATGCACAGCGCTTTAGCATGAACACAACAGACACACTTCCTGCTTTCAGCATGTTCTCTCATGTGCTGACTTCAGACCAGCATTGCAGAGCGCTCTGCACTGTGTGCTGTCAGCTGTAAATATTAGCTGCTAGTGCTATTTGAAAGCCGCCCTCCTGCTGCAGCTTCAGACATTATGCTGCTCTGAACTGAGTTGTGTGGATAACAGATAACAGAGCACCAGCAGACCTGGGACCAGCTGACCACCTGCCTCTTCAACCAATGTGCACGAATGCATCAGATAATAAATCAGTCAAAGTAGTGATATGAATGGATCCAAATGTAACAGAGTTAAAGTAACAACGTTTCTCTGAAAATCTACTCAAGAGTAAAAAGTAGCTGCATTAAAACTACTCTGACAAGTACAATGTACTCTAAAAAGTACTGAAGTACATGTAACGGAGTAAATGTACCTGGTTACTACCCACCTCTGGTTAGAGGAGTGGATGGAGGGAGTCTGACAGAAGGATGGGTTGACCAGGTGATTAGAGCTGTGTTTGAGTCATGGTCCTGCTCCAAACCTGAGTTCACTGGTTCAAAGCTCATTGATTAGGACATAGTAATGTTGAGCTGCACATTTCAAACCTGAACACATCTGATTGGATCATAAATGGATTTTTATCAACATCATTTATTCTTTATTCAGGTTGTGGAGCTGCAGTTTGTCAAAGATCAACTGTGCTTCTCTGGCCTCAGCTCTGAAGTCCAGCCCCTCCCATCTGACAGAGCTGGACCTGACCTGGAACAACCTGCAGGATTCAGGAGTGAAGACACTGTGTGCTGGACTGCGGAGTCCACACTGCAGACTGCAGACTCTGAGGTCAGTTCACTGAGTAGTTATTTTGTCTTTGGTTCATAAATGTTCAGATTTTGTCTTCCACAGAGTCACAGTGTGGTCCATCAGACAGTGAAGATGATGTTGGTGCTGATGAGGCTGTAGAGTGTGTGTGATAACAAATAAAACCAGGCTGCAGACAGTTTGAGCTTCTGTGTGAACAGACAGATAGACAGAAATGAAACCTGGAGTTTATGCAGAGATCTTTGGATCATAAAGTTCAGGAAAGTTTGAGAAGCTCCATGAAGATCAAACTCACAGTTCTTTTGGTTCTGCTGCTCATTTGAACCGATCAGAAGATGCAGCACTCTTCAACAAACCATCAAACCAGTCATCTCCTTTGAATGACATTTACCTACCAAGCTACCAGATACAGCACGAAGAAAGTCATGTGATAAATGAAATAATGAACAGTGTTTCAGTCCAACATGTCTGATTCGATTTGATCCTCTAATTCCAGACTTGACTGAGATCAGCAGCATGTTATTATCTGTGTTGACATGAATGGTTGTCTGAATGTTGTGCTGACGTTTGGATGATGTCTGTAGAAGGCTGACATTATGATGATCCACAATAACACAATGACAAAGTCACTCTGCTCATGTTAGAGAAAAGCTCATTGATTAGGACATAGTAATGTTGAGCTGCACATTTCAAACCTGAACACATCTGATTGGATCATAAATGGATTTTTATCAACATCATTTATTCTTTATTCAGATTGGAGCGCTGCAGGTTGTCAGAGATCAGCTGTGCTTCTCTGGCCTTAGCTCTGAAGTCCAACCCCTCCCATCTGACACAGCTGGACCTGAGTCAGAACAACCTGCAGGATTCAGGAGTGAAGCTGCTGTGTGATTTTCTGCAGAGTCCACACTGCAGACTGAAGACTCTGAGGTCAGTTCACTGACTCTCTGTTACTATTGTAGATCTGATGTTTCATTAACAATTGAAGCTAATTTATGTTCAGACCTAACTTCCATCCATAAAGTTGTAAATGTCCTTTTGTTCATATTTTCATGTTTGTTGTATTAAATTTAGTCTGCAGTCACAAAGACTTGTGTTTCTTAAAGAAACTGTAGAAAATGTCTGTTAGTGGTTAAAGTCAATGAATGTTTAGAATTGTTGGTAAATGGTCACATCTGTATACAGAAGATCCTCTGAACTCAGATTTGACTGAAAGGATCAAGTTGTTGAAGTAGAAATATTACACACACACACACACACACACGTTGTGGAGAAGTTGCTGAAGTCAAAGGTCAGTGGTGAGGTCAGGAAGAAAGAAAGTGTTCAGGAGCCTCTGATGTCTTATGCTGTATTATTTATTAACACTTGATCAAGGAGAATTAGAGACATTCTCATAAAGCATCAGAAGTGTCTGAGTCGGTCTCACATTCTGTCCAACTCATGCTGGTGGACAAGCTTGTGCTAGGCAGGACAGTGAAGCCACAATGCAGACCAAAACAGGAGCTGTCTTTGAAGGGTTTTTATTGCCAAGACAAAACATGAACAGTCAAGACAGGAAGAGTCTGGCGGGAAAACCTCAGGGCAGGACGACGAGGTCAGGTGAGCAGATGAGGGTAGGCTGAGCGTGGCTAGCAGGGCAGATGAGTGTACAAGGCTGAAGACAAAAAACAGATGAACAGTCAGAAAGAAGCAGGAATCCACAGAAAATCTACAACAAACAGTCTTCAAAGATCGTTTCTTCAGAGCCGGTACGAGAATGGTCACTGCCAACAGTCTGACGACGAACTGGCTGAGTCTGGGAGATAATAGACAAACCTAGCACATCCTAACACTGTCTAGAGCTTTGTCTGTTCTGGGCCACCGTAGAAACATGGCGGCTCCACACTGGACCTTTAAATGCACAGCGCTTTAGCATGAACACAACAGACACACTTCCTGCTTTCAGCATGTTCTCTCATGTGCTGACTTCAGACCAGCATTGCAGAGCGCTCTGCACTGTGTGCTGTCAGCTGTAAATATTAGCTGCTAGTGCTATTTGAAAGCCGCCCTCCTGCTGCAGCTTCAGACATTATGCTGCTCTGAACTGAGTTGTGTGGATAACAGATAACAGAGCACCAGCAGACCTGGGACCAGCTGACCACCTGCCTCTTCAACCAATGTGCACGAATGCATCAGATAATAAATCAGTCAAAGTAGTGATATGAATGGATCCAAATGTAACAGAGTTAAAGTAACAACGTTTCTCTGAAAATCTACTCAAGAGTAAAAAGTAGCTGCATTAAAACTACTCTGACAAGTACAATGTACTCTAAAAAGTACTGAAGTACATGTAACGGAGTAAATGTACCTGGTTACTACCCACCTCTGGTTAGAGGAGTGGATGGAGGGAGTCTGACAGAAGGATGGGTTGACCAGGTGATTAGAGCTGTGTTTGAGTCATGGTCCTGCTCCAAACCTGAGTTCACTGGTTCAAAGCTCATTGATTAGGACATAGTAATGTTGAGCTGCACATTTCAAACCTGAACACATCTGATTGGATCATAAATGGATTTTTATCAACATCATTTATTCTTTATTCAGATTGAGGCGCTGCAGGTTGTCAGAGATCAGCTGTGCTTCTCTGGCCTCAGCTCTGAAGTCCAACCCCTCCCATCTGACACAGCTGGACCTGAGCTTGAACAACCTGCAGGATTCAGGAGTGAAGCTGCTGTGTGATTTTCTGCAGAGTCCACACTGCAGACTGCAGACTCTGAAGACTGACAGGTCAGTACAGGGTTGGACTCAGTCCATGCTGGTCTCAGTAATCTTCTAAACAAAGAAAGGTTCATGCAAACCTCACATAGGGTATCCGTCCATTTCTACCTTCCATTGTGTGCACGGCCCAACTAATCAGTAGGAGTTCCTTTTGTTTCAACAAGAATGAGAACACTGATAGCCAAATGTACAGAGATGCCTGTACTGGCAGTGGAGTCTTGAGTTTCTGCTGTGGTGGGTGAGAACTTTAACACTTCCCAGGAGTAATCCAGCTCATCTCAGTGATTTTACACTGAGTGCAGTTTCTCCTTCGTTTTCATCTCATGTCTTTCATAAATTTCCACTAATGCAGTCAGAGCACATGAGTCCTGGCAGTCAGTTGCAGTCTTGTGGTGAACATTTGATGCGATGCAAAGTGTTTGATCAGTTTGTCTGTGTCAGGACTTGATCCATAACTTTTGGGACTGTTTTTTATCCATACAGTGGTGAGTGGACGGCAGCTGACAAACACAGAGAATGTGAGTATTGAAACATGCCCCCATTCATCAAGCTATGGTACGTTAGAATCTGGTCTTAAAATGAACATGTGCTCTTTATACAACACTTGTTTGTGTTGAGCTGTGACGTCACATCTGTTGAGAAAATATTCACGACATTTAAGTTTTCATGATGTTTGTTCTCACTTCCTGTCTCCATCAGCTGACTTTGCTGTCAAACAGGATGTAAAAAAAAAGCTCCACCTGCCCGACGACGACCAAAAGGTGAGAGAGGAGCAGCTGTGCAGTGAGAAGTCCTCCAGGACAGGACGTGACGGAAACAAAGAATTGATTTGAATGATTTTGAAATACATGAACATTCAGTGTGAACATTGATTGTTATATCTTGTGAGTACATTTGTCTCTCTGTGCAGACAGAGTGGATCTAACTCTGTCCCTTACTTCCAGGCTCCATCATGCTTCTCACCTGAACGGACAGCTGAATCTTCATACAGGTGATCAGACAAAATGACCAAGCACTATTCCAACTTCCCTCGTGGTTCAAGTTGAGATTTCTAATCAAGCAAACTAACAACTTGTCTGTGCTAAGCTAGTCAGAGCTGAACGTTTTCTGTCCTGGACTCTCATTTAGAACCAACCCAGCTGTTTGCAGCGCACACACTCCAACTATTTAGAGCTTCCCTTCAACTGATAGTTCAATTTCTTTCATTTGTCACACCTCGACAGGTTCAGGTGTCCTGGTCCAGGTGTGTTCCGCTGTGCTTCGACTGACCTGGTGTTTGATATGGGTCAGGAGGCGGAGCTGCTGTACAGAACTGTCCATTGGGATGAGAGCCTCCTCCAATCAGCTGGAGGGACGGCTGCAGGGCTGCTGTTCGATATCAAGTGTTCAGAGGATGCTGCTGTCAGTCGCCTCCACCTGCCACACTGTGAAACAAAGGATGGTAAGCACATGGCCGCCGTCACTGTTCAGACATGAATTGGTAACATCACAAATATTTGAATGAATGTGACTTCATGTGGAGTTTATGCATAACACCAAATGCACACATCAGACAGACACATGTGGGACGGGAAAATGAGAATACATGAATAAATGACAGGATAGAGGTGAACTGGCACATCGCTGAGCTGCTCCACAGTTAATGACGATAGATTCATTTGAACTCTCTGTGGTCAGAAATGAATGAGGCAGAGATGGACTCTGACGAGCTCTTTGCTTTCACAGCGTTGCTTGTTGATGGTCTGCTGTCTGTCGTCCACATCACTGATGATGGGATGAGCATCTTGAAGCCTCTGGAGATTACAGACACTCATGTGGTTGTGAAGGTCCCTCACCTCTCCGTCTTTGGCGCCATCCTTGGAGGTGCACTTCAGTGGTTCTCAAAGCAAAAAAATGCCCAGGTTCTGCTGTTCCTCCGACCTCCAAACGTCGGGTTCCCAATACTCGATGTATTTCTGCTGCCGGAAAACATCCACCTGGAAGAGGTAAAGCTATCTGTGCTCACCTGTAATTCTCATCTCTCTGTAAAACACCTTGGACAACATTTGTTGTTTTTAAATGTGCTCTATGAATAAAATGAACTTCAGTTTATGAGATGACCTCTAAAATAAAAATGACCTGTTGCTGAAGGTTGCTGCCCGACACAGAGATTCTCAGAACATCACGACCTCTTCTCGGTGTCAACTCTGCGTTGATCAAACATACAGTGTCCACTGTGAACCTGAGGACTTAACAATACAGCCTGAGGTGAGTCACTTCTCGTGGTTCTAAACAGAATTATGTTTGATAGATTTCTGGCTGCATGATAAACAGATTCATAATCAGAAAAGTACCAAAGTACATTTTTACACCAGGTCTGAAAATGACGCGTTGCTTCTCGCTTTCAGTGCGCACCTTTTTGTACAAACTATGGACCAAATTTCCATCCAACATTTGAGGTTCTCCTGACGACAAACCCACAGAGAGTGACTTTGATGGTCCAGGACCACGAGAGGAGAGAAGTCTGGAGACGTCAAGTGCCTCTGACAGGTAAAGGCTTCACCCTCCTGCAGCAGCACCCACCTGATATCACAGTGTAACATTCAGCGCTCACACACCTGATCAACTCTCTGACTCAGTTTCTGACGTGTCAACATTTTGGTTGTCCGCTCAGTTATCTGCACAGCTGACAGTGATGAAGATAATTCAGAGGCTGTGCTCGAACCCGGTCCACTCCGGCTGCTGAGCCCGGTTCTGTTGCCTGCTAACGGCAGTTAGCAGTTAGCTACTTTAGCATGTGGTTAGGCTAAAGTTAAAATTAGTGCACGCCAGTCTACTAATGTCAGTGTTGGACAGAGGACAGATGGACACACACAAACATTTTCTGACAGATCATTGGTTAATAAATAATCGTCTTTTCACAGGTTATTTTAGTCCAGGAAGGGGAACTCTACAGAGGAATGTCCCAGCAGAGGACAGAGTCCCGACAGTGGACAGAGTCCCGACAGTGGACAGAGTCCCGGCAGTGGACAGAGTCCCGGCAGAGGACAGAGTCCCGGCAGAGGACAGAGTCCCAGCAGAGGACAGAGTCCCAGCAGAGGACAGAGTCCCAGCAGTGGACAGAGTCCCAGCAGTGGACAGAGTCCCAGCAGAGGACAGAGTCCCAGCAGAGGACAGAGTCCCAGCAGTGGAGAGGCTGTTGTTAGTTCGTACAGAGTTTATAGAGCGAGTGTCTGAGCCTGTTCTGAACCAGCTTCTGGATGAACTTCTTGTGCGTTGCGTCATAAATGATCGTGAGATGGAGTCAGTCAGAGGAAAAGTCAGAGCAGACAAAGCAACAGACGTGATCGACATGGTGCGAAGGAAAGGACGTGCAGCCAGCTCAGTCCTGATCGCTGCTCTCTGTCAGAAGGATCAACCTCTGTCCGGAGAGCTGAACTTAATCTGAAGTAAAAGCAGGAAACTGAGTGTGATGATGAATCTGGAACAGCTGACTGTTTTACAGTCTCATATTCAGGGCGGGAATTGAATTTCTCTGGCGGCCATGACAGGCATGTCCCGACCCTCTGTTTAGCCTTGATGCACTCCTGAAAATCACATGACCATCAGACACTGTTGCCATGGTTACCTGCCACGCGATGTTTTTGCCATAAGAGCAACATGTGGCTGAGTATCACAGGATCTGTCTCAGCCACGGCTGCACTTTGTCTCTGGAGAGTAATACTGCTGAACTGCAAAGACAGATTTGCTCTCACTCTTACACGATGGATCACAGAGCGAACCTTTGAAAACATTCGTTATGGTAGAAGCCGCCGTGCCCTCAGCGTGTCGCCTCAGACACCGGATGGATGGAAGGAGGTTTCTACCTGTGCTTTGATATTCTGCAGCATCACCTGTCACGGTGCAGTAAGGAAAGACTCGCAGAGCTTTGATCAACTTGTACATCCTGTAAAATAAAATAAAACTGAACGTGCATTCAAATATTACAGAGACGTGTTTGATTATTTGGACAGAACATGACACACTGCTGACATAATACAACTGTCATGTGTGGCCGTCTCTTACTATGTGCAGCCACCAGGGGGCCCCAACCTGCACAGCATGTTTTGGGAGAATTACAGGTAGCGTTCTTTATCTGGAGCCAGGTGAACCAGCTCAACAATGTGTTGTGTGAAGCACTGACATGCATGATTCATGTTCTTGGTTTGTTCTTCCTAAGTAACGTGTTGTCACCAGCGTAGGTAACCACGTCATGGTGCATTGCATTCTGGGTAGCTGTTTGTGTCAGGCGTGTACTTATCTCATTCACAGCCTTCAGGAGCATTCTGCACTTCAAGGACACTTCAATAGACCGGAGGGAATCAAACCCCCGATCATCTGATCACCACCTCCTGAGCCACAGAGGTGATAAAGATGCAAAACCTTTATTAGCATATGTGCACGTGTGTGTGTGTGTGTGTAAGACTAACCTGAAGAGACTGACACAATAAACTTGGACTGTACCATTTTCAAGTACTGCAGACTTTAAATAGTTTAGTCTGTAGAATGAACAGTGGTAAAACACACTGATAACAAATGATGTCTTTGCACCAAATGCCCAGAACATGTCAAAGAACCCTCACAGTCCAGATCCCCCGTGTAAGACATTCAGAAAGACAACCTCAATGAATTTAAGGAGTTACTGGATTTGTTTAACTTAGTAGACTTGCATGGCTGACAGAGGGCTCACACAGCACCACGGGCCTCCATCAGCTGGTCTAAGGAGTGCAGCTCATCTCATGGTTATCATGACTCAGCGTGTATCCTGGCTCGGACAGGGCCGCACGGCTCAGTGCTGGGCCTTCTGTTCTCCATCTGCACCACCTGCCTGGTCTGATCATCCGCTGACCCTCAGCTGTGTCGCTCTGAACTGCTGCTCCCCCCACACAGACCTGCAATACACCACCACTGACTCAGACACCGCCCCCACCAGGGTGCTGGCCATCCGAGGAACTGCAGTTTCTGGCACTTTGCCTCTCTTCACAGCTGCAGTGGTTGCTGCTCCACGCAGACGTTTAGCAACGAGATGTCCCGAGACTTTTTATATCAATTTGAATGAAATGAAGAATTCTGTGAATGTCAGGACACTTTAATGTAGAGCACAAACAGTCTCAAACTATTTCCTCCATCTACTCCATCTACATTGACCTGCATGTTCATGTTACTGAGGGTTAGTGGGTCAAGTCTTTGACACACTGTCCATCAGGACGTTGGTCTCATGGGTTCCTTCCTCTGCCACGTGGCACCTGAAGCAGGTAAGCAGGTGAGGAGTCGTGTGCAGAGTGTCTACGCCACAGCAGGGATAAAATACTGCAGCGACACGTCTTCATGCAGCAGAATCAGGTGGACGACCCTCTCATGGACGATGTCTGAGGGGACAAGAGGACAACGTTACAGCCTGTATCTGAATTTCCAGGTTTTCCATGATAGAATCCTGCGTCTCATCACATCTGGCCTCATCACATCTGGCCTCATCACATCTGGCCTCATCACATCTTGGGTTAACTCACTGCACATGGCCTTGCTGGGATTGACCTGCTGCCCCATGAGGAACTGCTGCAGCTTCCTGATGTCCACTCTGGCCTGGGCCATGGCCTCTGGGTCCCTGCTCTGAGACGGACCACCGTCCTGGGAGGCATCATCACCTGGAGGAAGAGGAGGCAGATCAGTGGAAGCCAAAGAGGAGGAGGAGGAGAGACAGACCAGGTCCAGAACTAAAGCCTCAAGAGCACGTAACCTGTGACAGGAAATCATCACATACTACTGTGTTCACACCTAACAAACTGAGCTAACATGAGCTAACAGCAGCTAACAAACTGAGCTAACATGAGCTAACAGCAGCTAACAAACTGAGCTAACATGAGCTAACAGCAGCTAACAAACTGAGTTAACATGAGCTAACAGCAGCTAACAGACTGAGCTAACATGAGCTAACAGCAGCTAACAGGCTGAGCTAACATGAGCTAACAGCAGCTAACAGACTGAGCTAACATGACCTAACAGCAGCTAACAGACTGAGCTAACATGAGCTAACAGCAGCTAACAGACTGAGCTAACATGAGCTAACAGCAGCTAACAGACTGAGCTAACATGAGCTAACAGCAGCTAACAGACTGAGCTAACATGAGCTAACAGCAGCTAACAGACTGAGCTAACATGAGCTAACAGCAGCTAACAGACTGAGCTAACATGAGCTAACAGCAGCTAACAGGCTGAGCTAACATGAGCTAACAGCAGCTAACAGACTGAGCTAACATGAGCTAACAGCAGCTCCAGCTGTCAGCAGTTTACTTCACTGTCCATCATAAACTCTGTAAATCACAGAGAGTTGAGGCGGAGCAGCCGGAGGACATCAGAGGGAAAACCAGGAAACATTTTCTCCATAAAATCTGATCCAGTTTCACCAGAATCAGTGAAATAGTTGGTGCTGTGTGACTTAGTTCATATTAGCATGTCAGAATTGTTGATATATGTTTTTACCCCACGGAGGGTTTCCCAGGTCTTTGAAGTGAGTCGTGACTGAAACCAGATCCGTCTCGATCTTTAAGTTCATCTCTCCGCTCAGGTTGGCCTCCATTACCTGATCCACACACACACACACACACACACTTTAATTCACATCAAACAAACAGAAACTAAACAATAAAGTCCACTACATTTCTCCATGTCGTGTGTTTCAGGAACGTGATCCGACCAGGAAGTTGGAGAGGTTCTTCATTCTGTCCACAACGTTCTTCATCGTCTTCAGAGGAGGCAGGTAGACGCTCACCTGCAGAGACAGACGGGATGTTTCACAGAGGAATCTGTCCTACAACATTCCATCAGGATCTGGACGCGTACCGCTCCTCATCGCAGACTCACTTACATCGAAGTCCGGCATGCTCGGCTCTTTGAACTCGTGCCAGAGTCTCCGGGGAATGACGTCAACTGGGACGTCGTGAGTGACGACCCGACTGACGCTGGACAGGGTGGGCTGGAGAGAGAAGACAGCGCTCTGTCACTGAGACAAGATGCTGGGCAACACAGCGGCTAACAGACTGAGCTACCATAAGCTAACAGCGGCTAACAGACTGAGCTACCATAAGCTAACAGCGGCTAACAGATTGAGCTACCATAAGCTAACGGCGGCTAACAGACTGAGCTGACATTAGCTAACAGCACCTAACAGACTGAGCTGAGATGAGCTAACAGCAGTTAACAGACTGAGCTGAGATGAGCTAACAGCAGCTAACAGACTGAGCTGAGATGAGCTAACAGCAGCTAACAGACTGAGCTGAGATAAGCTAACAGCAGCTAACAGACTGAGCTGAGATGAGCTAACAGCAGCTAACAGACTGAGCTGAGATAAGCTAACAGCAGTTAACAGACTGAGCTGAGATGAGCTAACAGCAGCTAACAGACTGAGCTGAGATGAGCTAACAGCAGCTAACAGACTGAGCTGAGATGAGCTAACAGCAGCTAACAGACTGAGCTGAGATAAGCTAACAGCAGCTAACAGACTGAGTTGAGATGAGCTAACAGCGGCTACCCTCGGGTCCGTACCAGCTCAGCTGCGATGGTGAGGCAGGGACAGTGCTTCTTGGTCAGTTTCACTTTGACGGCCTTGGCGTTCTGGACCGTCTTCAGCGCTCTGGACAGGTTCTCTGGAGTCACCTCCAGGCAGATCTCGTTGTCCTCAGAGGATACGCCCTCCATCTGGTACTCGTCGAAGAAGTTGGCCTGCAGAGAGGGAGGAAACGTTCTGCTGTACGGCTGCTCGGACCCCGAAGGACCACGCACAGACATCACATGACCGCTCACCTGTGACAGCTCACATCACATGACCGCTCACCTGTGACAGCTCACATCACATGACCACTCACTCACCTGTGACAGCTCACACCACATGACCGCTCACTCACCTGTGACAGCTCACACCACATGACCGCTCACTCACCTGTGACAGCTCACACCACATGACCACTCACTCACCTGTGACAGCTCACACCACATGACCGCTCACTCACCTGTGACAGCTCACACCACATGCTGACGCCTCCATCGGCCACTTTACCGGACAGGACGAAGAGCAGGTTGTCCGGAGTGAGCCGCAGCACGCAGGTCTTGGTCAGCCTGGAGACGGTGGTGATGACACCTGGAGAGGACGAGGAACCGTTAATCACGCTGTTCGACGAGCGCACGTCACGTGACGCGCTCACGCGCCTGATAAACTTGCGGTAAGACGTCACGTGACTCTGACAGTCACGACTGAGACACTCCCGAGCTAACAGGCTAACAGGTTAGCAGCGTCACGTCCCGGAAGAAGGAGGTCAGCTGACTCACGGGTGAAATGGTTCAGACACGCGACGTCGACGATTTTCCCTCGAAACTTCATGTCGAGTCATGACATCATCACCTGGACGGTGAGGTCAGAGTGACGTGACACCTCCGCTCGGCTGCGCGCGGGACAGCGTTCAAGCGCACCGCCTTAGTGCGTCCGTGTCAAACGTCCGACGGAAACAGGAAGCCAGAGTTAACAGTTCCGGAGGGCCGGAAGACGAGGACAGCTGGTGAGGAGACCCGGAAACATGGACATCATCAGTCAATGTAAACAGGAAGCAGGAAAAATAAAGACATGTTTTAAATCACGAGGTGTAGTGGAGGAGCAGAGCTCACTGAATAACAGTCAGACAACAGAGGGAGGGGAATATGAAGAAGACAGGACCACCATGATGGGTCTTAACCTGTCTTAGCTGTCTTAGCTGTCTTAGCTGTCTTAGCTGTCTTAACTGGGTTCATAAAAAGAATGTAACAAAGAAAGTAGTAACGTCCAGAAGAGGGCAGTATGCACCAATCAGCTGACTGCTGTTAAACTATAAAGAACCAGAAACACGTAGTCTCTGTGACGTCCCCGCAGACTGTCTAAAACCTGGACGTAGTTTCTGTGACGTCCCCGCAGACTGTCTAAAACCTGGACGTAGTTTCTGTGACGTCCCCGCAGACTGTCTAAAACCTGGACGTAGTCTCTGTGACGTCCCCGCAGACTGTCTAAAACCTGGACGTAGTCTCTGTGATGTCCTACAGACTGTCTAAAACCTGGACGTAGTTTCTGTGACGTCCCCGCAGACTGTCTAAAACCTGGACGTAGTCTCTGTGACGTCCCCACAGACTGTCTAAAACCTGGACGTAGTCTCTGTGACGTCCCCGCAGACTGTCTAAAACCTGGATGTAGTCTCTGTGACGTCCTACAGACTGTCTAAAACCTGGACGTAGTCTCTGTGACGTCCCCGCAGACTGTCTAAAACCTGGACGTAGTCTCTGTGACGTCCCCGCAGACTGTCTAAAACCTGGATGTAGTCTCTGAGACGTCCCCGCAGACTGTCTAAAACCTGGACGTAGTCTCTGTGACGTCCCCGCAGACTGTCTAAAACCTGGACGTAGTCTCTGAGACGTCCCCGCAGACTGTCTAAAACCTGGACGTAGTCTCTGAGACGTCCCCGCAGACTGTCTAAAACCTGGACGTAGTCTCTGAGACGTCCCCGCAGACTGTCTAAAACCTGGATGTAGTCTCTGAGACGTCCCCGCAGACTGTTCCTTCTCAGCTGTTTCCTTAAATGTTTTCTTTTTACTTTCTTCAGTTCTTCCACAAGATGGCGATGTGTTCAAATGTTTTGACTGTGAATATTTGAATGAATCTCAGAGACTGTGTGAAGACAACAGTCTTAGAGACTGTGTGAAGACTGTCCTCTGTCCTGACATCACAAAGCTTGGTGTATAGCTCAGCTGCTGTCTTTGTTAAATGTGATCAGCTGCAGACGTTTGTGGAGCCTCGGTCTGTTCCAGCTCCTCGTGTGGACGTCAGGAGAGGAGCTGTGTGACTGACAGTCAGTGAGCCGAGCAGACGTTCAGCATCAGAGATGTTTTATAGCTCTGTGATGTGTAAACTGACCCTGCTGCTGACCTTAGCGGCAGCTGACCGAGGCTGCATCGTCTCTCTGTGGGAATGTGTGGCACATGTTCACATGAGGAAACCTGCTCAGCACAGTCCTGACCAACGTTACCGCAAATATTCACCATTCAGCTTCATTCAATTCTCCTCTGATAACCTGATGTCTGTGACCTGCTGACCCACACTGACCTGTGATCAGGTGACCTGTGATCAGGTGACCTGTGATCAGGTGACCTGTGATCAGGTGAACAGTGTCTCTGTCAGTCGTACATCTGTTCTCACACTATGTAACTTTGGGCTCTGTTTGATAGCTGCTGTTAGCTCATGTTAGCTCAGTCTGTTAGCTGCTGTTAGCTCATGTTAGCTCAGTCTGTTAGCTCATGTTAGCTCAGTCTGTTAGCTGCTGTTAGCTTGTGTTAGCTCAGTTTGTTAGCTGCTGTTAGCTTGTGTTAGCTCAGTTTGTTAGCTGCTGTTAGCTCATGTTAGCTCAGTTTGTTAGCTGCTGTTAGCTTATGTTAGCTCAGTTTGTTAGCCGGGCTGAGCCCAGAGCACTGGAGGAGTGTTAGTGTTTGTACCACAGTTGTGTTGGACCACCTGGAAGAAGAAGAAGAAGAAGTTTTCAGGTCCAGCAGTCAGCAGCTTCTATGGACATGATGGCAGAGGAGCAGAGAGTGAAGAGGACGCTGACGGAGGAAGCTAAGAAGAGAAAAGGAGAGAGTGAGCGAGCAAGAAGCCGCCGGACAAGAGTAAATCTGGGACTGACTTTTAGTGGCTGGTGAGAGCTTGGTGAAATAAAAGGCTGAAAGACAGACGCCGAGCTGGCTGACTGCTGCTGGACTAGTCAGTAAGATTAGCTGCTGCTGCTGACCTGGATGATGATTGGCTGTTGATCAGAAGTAATCAGAGTAAATACTCGAGTACAGCTGTAGTCATGGTTACCACAGAGGGACAACTCTGTGACGCTTTGGTGTGACGTCATACAAAGGGGTTTATGCTGAGTGGGAGGAAATGGACCTTCAGGGCGTGGCCGCGTGAATGCGCGTGAAAGCAGGAGGAGGAGATGGAGCCGGCCGCGCGCTCCCGTTTAACAGTCACGCACGTCGGATCCGGAGCACCGACAGAGCAGCGCAGCACCGACAGAGCAGCGCAGCACCGACAGACGACGGACAGAAACATGAGAGAGATCGTTCACATCCAGGCGGGACAGTGCGGGAACCAGATCGGTACCAAGGTAACGAGGACTGACGCTGAGTCTACCGGAACTTTATTTATAAGTCCGAAAGTTTCCGAAGATTCCCGACACATCAGGCTGACACAGAGAGACACGGAGAGTGTTCAAATGAAAGTTAATGAAAGAGTCAGTCATTAAGCGTACCGCTCCTCATCATGAGTCAGTCAGTGTTTTCCTCAGAACTGTGTTTACAATGTTATTATCAGTCCTCATTCATAGTTAACTCACACACACACACACACACACACATTAAAAATAATGTTTTTTTTATTAGAATTTAAAAAATGTTCTAATTAGAATTTTATTAAATACTTTTAAAAAATTAAATTTAAAAATTAAAAATATCTAAAAATGAGTTTTTGTTGTTTTTCCAGCTCGAGTGTAGCCGACAGAGTCCAGAGCAGACAGAGTATTAGTGGTTAGGATCACCACACTGCTCCATGTGTGAGAGTCACAGTCTGTTCTGGTGTCAGAGTCACAGTCTGGTTCTGGTGTCAGAGTCACAGTCTGGTTCTGGTGTCAGAGTCACAGTCTGTTCTGGTGTGAGAGTCACAGTCTGTTCTGGTGTGAGAGTCACAGTCTGTTCTGGTGTCAGAGTCACAGTCTGGTTCTGGTGTCAGAGTCACAGTCTGGTTCTGGTGTCAGAGTCACAGTCTGGTTCTGGTGTCAGAGTCACAGTCTGGTTCTGGTGTCAGAGTCACAGTCTGGTTCTGGTGTCAGAGTCACAGTCTGTTCTGGTGTCAGAGTCACAGTCTGGTTCTGGTGTCAGAGTCACAGTCTGGTTCTGGTGTCAGAGTCACAGTCTGGTTCTGGTGTCAGAGTCACAGTCTGGTTCTGGTGTCAGAGTCACAGTCTGTTCTGGTGTCAGAGTCACAGTCTGTTCTTCTTCTTCAGTTCTGGGAAGTGATCAGCGACGAGCACGGCATCGACCCTGCGGGCAGCTACGTGGGCGACTCATCGCTTCAGCTGGACAGGGTCAACGTCTACTACAATGAGGCGTCCTGTGAGTGTGTGTGTGTGTGTGTGTGTGTGTGTGAGTGTGTGTGTGTGTGTGTGTGTGTGTGTGTGTGTGAGGTGATAAGATTGGTCACATTCAGGGGAATGAGTGTCGGACAGTTCATACTGAGTGAAGACAACAATGAGGCCGCGTCATGTTTTCGAGCTCTTCAGACTTAAAGCCGTCTGACATTTTAAAATGGTGTCCTCAGAAGGCGCTGAGGCCACGCCCACTCATGGGAGCGGTCGAGCGGCCATTTTGCAGCGACTGAAGTGTGTGGGATGAGTTCAGAAAATGACGTGACTAACTGTGAAGCACTCTGAGCTGAGATGAACTCCTCTGTGTCTGCTCAGGGCGGCCTCAGCGTGTCATCGAGCCGCCCTGTAACGTCTGCTCCTCTCTGTTTGTGCAGCACATAAATTCGTCCCTCGGGCCGTGTTGGTCGACCTGGAACCAGGAACTATGGACAGTGTGCGCTCAGGAGCCTTCGGACAGCTCTTCAGACCAGACAACTTCATCTTTGGTGAGAACGACACAGTCCAGGTTTAAACGTGATAATCCCTGACATTACAACGTTTCATGACACCAAAGCAAGGTGATGCAAAACCAAACGAGGAGCTGGAAGAGAGTAAAGAGTGAAATAATTCTCTGTGGTCCAGCTCTATGAAGGAGACTTCATTGTTTGCAGCATTACGCTGCAGTAAACAGACAGATTGCAGACTGCAGCTTTGTTTTATAAACTGATGTCTCAGGAGGAGAAGAAGCAGGGAGCTTCTATGTCTCACTCTGTCCTTCTTCTATACACACACATGAAATAACACCCAGCAGCCACCCAGAAAGAAATGGGTCAGCAGGCGAGTGTGTGTCTGTGCACACATTCCCATCTGCTGTGGCGATCATTTTACATTTCACAGATGGATGTTCTCCGTGCTGATTGGCTGTCTGCAGGTCAGACAGGTGCCGGGAACAACTGGGCCAAAGGTCACTACACGGAGGGGGCAGAGCTCGTGGACTCGGTCCTGGACATAGTGAGGAAGGAGTGTGAGCACTGCGACTGTCTCCAGGTGAGGAAGACTAACGCGGCTTTTTAGCTTTTTGTGTGTCCGAGGTAGAAACGATCTCATTGGCTGGGTTGAACCTCAGCAGGTGGAGCCATTTGTTGGCATCACCAACCGGGCTACACCTCGACGCCCCAAAAGGTCATAGGTCACAAGGTACATGGTGTGTTTTTAGCCACGCCAGAGCTTCACATTCATGGTCCCCAGAGGATGAAGCCTGCTTTTCATCATCGTTACTGTCCTGTCAACTCTTTTATTTAACGTCTTGAATGTCAAACCTCAAAGCGACAAATCTCTAGCTTCATCCTCCATGTTCCTCCCTTCAGGGTTTCCAGCTGACTCACTCTCTGGGAGGCGGCACCGGCTCCGGCATGGGCACCCTACTGATCAGCAAGATCCGGGAGGAGTACCCTGATCGGATCATGAACACCTTCAGCGTCATGCCTTCTCCTAAGGTATCAGCCGGAGACCCGAGCAGGGAAACGTTGTATTCTTCCGTCACACCTCTGCGTCACTTCATGTCTGCTCTCCTTTCGATCCGCCAGGTGTCGGACACTGTGGTCGAGCCGTACAACGCCACCCTGTCGGTCCACCAGCTGGTTGAAAACACAGACGAGACCTACTGCATCGATAACGAAGCTCTTTATGACATCTGCTTCCGCACTCTGAAACTCACAACGCCCACCTACGGCGACCTCAACCACCTGGTGTCGGCTACCATGAGCGGCGTGACAACCTCGCTCCGTTTCCCCGGACAGCTCAACGCAGATCTCCGCAAGCTGGCCGTCAACATGGTGCCTTTCCCCAGACTTCACTTCTTCATGCCGGGATTCGCTCCTCTGACGGCGAGGGGGAGCCAGCAGTACCGAGCGCTCACCGTCCCTGAGCTCACCCAGCAGATGTTCGACGCCAGAAACATGATGGCTGCCTGCGATCCTCGCCATGGACGATACCTGACCGTCGCCACCGTCTTCCGCGGGCCCATGTCCATGAAGGAGGTTGACGAGCAGATGCTGAATGTCCAAAACAAGAACAGCAGCTACTTCGTGGAGTGGATCCCCAACAACGTCAAGGTGGCCGTCTGCGACATCGCTCCCCGGGGGCTCAAGATGGCCGCCACCTTCATCGGCAACAGCACGGCCATCCAGGAGCTGTTCAAGCGGATCTCGGAGCAGTTCTCGGCAATGTTCCGCCGAAAGGCCTTCCTGCACTGGTTCACCGGCGAGGGCATGGATGAGATGGAGTTCACGGAGGCAGAGAGCAACATGAACGACCTGGTGTCCGAGTACCAGCAGTACCAGGAGGCCACCGCCAACGACGGCGATGAGAACTTTGAGGACGAGGAGGACGAGATCGTTGAGTAAGGAGACCAAACCAGACCGGTAAAACTCCGAAAACAATGCTAGTTATGAAACGGTAACCTAGTCAGTGTGAACAAATAGTGATTTAGTTTTGCTTTCTGAGGCTGAACACAGACTTTGGACTTTGGACATCCAGCCGTCTGTCAGCTGTGTCCTGAAATGTTTTACCAAACCCGGCTGGCAGAAAATCTGTGCTCAGGTTTTCTTCTGTTTGGCAGTATTCTACAGTCACGTGACTCTGACGCACAGAGAACGTTTTGTTTTGACATTTATCGTTATTTGTGCTTAACCAAACTTTAACCAGGCGGATCATGTCCACGGTGCTGGTAAAATAATAACAGCCAATGGACAGACGATATATATATTTGATATTTGACACAGACACGTGATCGTGATCAACCCTTTCTAAAACTGTTTGAGTGTCTCGCACGTCGAGTGGCTGAAGAATAAAAGCTTCTCTGGAGGCCGTGTGTCTGTGCGGTGTGTTCACGTGTCGCTCCATCTCTGCGGTTAATGATCGGCTGACAGCTTTATGAATGTCATACCTGAACTAGTATCAGATGGATTGTCATGAAAGCATTCGTGGACCCCAGAGGATGAACCCTCCTGACTTTTCCAGTCTCCATGTCTCACCTGGAGCTTTTACCTGCCAGACTTTGTTCGAAACGCTGTGCAGCTGCAAAGACTGAAAGTCATTTATGTAGATAACGCGATATATTTTTACAATTCAGGTCTGAAGGAGTCAAAATTGAATTATTTTGAGTAACATTAAAGTTAAAAATACACTTTTTATCATCATACTACTTCCTGTTGGTTCTGGATAAGAGCTGGATATCAAATGTGTTCAGTGTCTTCAGGTTCATGAACTTCCTTCTCGTTATGTGATCAGTTCTTAAATTAATTTTAGCCTTTCGGTAAAGTAAAATGGTAAACGGAGCATCCGGAGTCTGTTAATGCCTGAAATAAAGAGCACATGATGACCTGAAGCCGCCTCACTGTACTGACAAAATAGCACAGCAGCCTGTCAACAGCACGGTAATCTCCCTCGTCCAGCGTTGTGTGTGAGAGTTGATTTCCCAGCAGTTCTGTTTGTGTTGTGGATTATGCAGAGAGCTGCAGCAGCCGAGACCGTCAAAGACAAAAACTGCTTGGCTCATGTCTGCCGGCCTGAGCTGATGTCTGTGCATCTATTCTCCATCTGTGGCTCTCTGTATGTCTGCGTCTGCAACATGGAGCATTCAGAAAATGTTTTCTGGTTTTCCCTCTGATGTCTCTGTGATTTACAGAGTTTATGATGGACAGTGAAGTAAACTGCTGACATCTGGAGCTGCTGTTAGCTCATGTTAGCTCAGTCTGTTAGCTGCTGTTAGCTCATGTTAGCTCAGTCTGTTAGCTGCTGTTAGCTCATGTTAGCTCAGTTTGTTAGCTGCTGTTAGCTCATGTTAGCTCAGCTTGTTAGCTGCTGTTAGCTCATGTTAGCTGCTGTTAGCTCATGTTAGCTCAGTTTGTTAGCCAGGCTGCCTGGACTGTGAGCTCGGAGCACCAAGAAGAAGAAGAGGTGTTCAGGTCCAGCAGTCAGCAGCTTCTATGGACATAATGGCAGAGGAGCAGAGAGTGAAGAGGACGCTGACAGAGGAGCACAAGGAGAGCCCACACCTCAAAAGCATTCGACAGCTTTGGGAACTAGAAACACGGACTATGAGTCGGACCTGATCTCTGAACAGCAGTGCTGGAGCTCGCTGATGCTCTGGTGTCTGAATGGGATCGAGTCCCTGCAGCAGGCTGTTAGAGAAGCACGTCAACGACCTCGTCTGTCCACATACTTTTGTCCATATTATGTGTGTGTAGATATTCATAACTGGACAGATGTAATGTAACTGACTTCTACTGTTCCTCCAACAGGAGCTGGAATGCAGACCAACAGCTTGACGAGCCAATCACAGAGCAGGAAGACAACTTCAGCCCAATCCATTAAAGGCGGAGGCGGGTCATCGTCAACAGTAATCCTGTTGGATTAAATCAGCGTCTACGTTACAGCCGTCACCTCTGAGTGACTCTACAGACAGCTTCTATTCTTCTTTGACAGAGAAATATACTGCTGTACATACTGTATACATACATACATACATACATACATACATACAGTATACATACATACATACATACATACATACATACAGTATACATACATACATACATACATACATACATACAGTATACATACATACATACATACATACATACATACATACATACTGTATACATACATACATACATACATACATACATACATACATACATACATACTGTATACATACATACATACATACATACATACATACATACATACATACATACATACAGTATACATACATACATACATACAGTATACATACATACATACTGTATACATACAGTATACATACATACATACATACATACATACAGTATACATACATACATACATACATACATACAGTATACATACATACATACATACAGTATACATACATACATACATACATACAGTATACATACATACATACATACAGTATACATACATACATACTGTATACATACATACATACATACATACATACAGTATACATACATACATACATACATACATATACAGCGTCTTCCACAGGTTAAACAAAGAGAGTGCTGCTGCGGTTGAATATTATGATTGATGATATTCAGATTTTTATGTACCACGTCTTTGATTTATATTATTCTTCTATAATCAAACAGGACTGACTGCAGTGCTCATATTTAAAGATTTTAGTGGAAACATTCAGATTTTCTCACAATTTGTTGGTCTGCAGTGACGTCAGATATTAAAGTGATGAATTTTCTTTTTTAACATTTTCACTTTAAATAATAATAATAAGAAGAAGAATGACACATTGAGCAAAAATCTGCTTCATATTTTTCACTTTTTCTCCTCGTGTGAAGTTTTTTTTATGTTTGTTTCTCAGGAATGTAAATGTGCAAACTAATAAACAAAGCCGCTCTTCATATTTCCTTGTTGTCGTTAGATGCTGAAGAACACTGCGACCTCTGGTGGCCACGGCAGAACTGACACTGTCCAACTGTTTGATCAACGTTGAGTCATTTCGACGCAAACGTTGTAGTTTTGTGTTCAGGTCTCATAAACACAGATATTATTAGTTGAATGAATGCATGACTGAGCGTTCACTCAGAGAAACTCGACCAAACAAATGATCCTGTTCATTCTCAGCCGGCTCCATTTGAAATGATCTGTGATAACAGACAGATAGCAAACTTCTGTAGACTGAGAAACATGAACGAACGATGTCAGCACGTCTGCTCATGTTCACACGCCGTCTCCTTGATAACGGATGGTGCATCCTCTGAAGGAGATAGGAAAGGAAGCAGTCAGTGAGGAGACATCCTGAATGAGGTCACGATTTTCTGTAAGTGTCAAAAGCAGCCACAAGGAGGTGCTGCAACACAACTCTGACTGACTCTTACTGACTGACTCTGACTGACTGACTCTGACTGACTGACTCTGACTGACTGACTGACTCTGACTGACTGACTCTGACTGACTGACTGACTCTGACTGACTCTGACTGACTGACTCTGACTGACTCTGACTGACTCTGACTCTGACTGACTCTGACTGACTCTGACTCTGACTGACTCTGACTGACTGACTGACTGACTCTGACTCTGACTGACTGACTCTGACTCTGACTCTGACTGACTGACTCTGACTCTGACTCTGACTGACTCTGACTCTGACTGACTCTGACTGACTCTGACTGACTGACTCTGACTGACTCTGACTGACTGACTCTGACTGACTGACTGACTCTGACTGACTGACTGACTGACTCTGACTGACTCTGACTCTGACTCTGACTGACTGACTCTGACTCTGACTGACTCTGACTGACTCTGACTCTGACTCTGACTGACTGACTCTGACTGACTCTGACTCTGACTGACTCTGACTGACTCTGACTCTGACTGACTCTGACTGACTCTGACTGACTGACTGACTGACTCTGACTCTGACTGACTGACTCTGACTGACTCTGACTGACTGACTCTGACTCTGACTCTGACTGACTGACTCTGACTCTGACTCTGACTGACTCTGACTCTGACTGACTCTGACTCTGACTCTGACTGACTCTGACTGACTCTGACTGACTGACTCTGACTGACTCTGACTGACTGACTCTGACTGACTGACTGACTCTGACTGACTGACTGACTGACTCTGACTGACTCTGACTCTGACTCTGACTGACTGACTCTGACTCTGACTGACTCTGACTGACTCTGACTCTGACTCTGACTGACTGACTCTGACTCTGACTGACTCTGACACTGACTGACTCTGACTCTGACTGACTCTGACTCTGACTGACTCTGACTGACTCTGACTGACTGACTCTGACTCTGACTGACTCTGACTCTGACTGACTGACTCTGACTCTGACTGACTCTGACTCTGACTGACTCTGACTGACCTCTGACTGACTCTGACTGACTGACTCTGACTGACTCTGACTCTGACTGACTCTGACTCTGACTGACTCTGACTGACTGACTCTGACTCTGACTGACTCTGACTGACTCTGACTCTGACTGACTCTGACTCTGACTGACTCTGACTTTTTGAATGTGTTTTAGTTCATTAACGTAACCGCAGATAAAACGTGCAACCTCAGATAATAGGCTGCGAGCTAACGAGCAGGCTGTGATAAGTGTCCGGCTGCAACATGGCGGCTCAGATGAGGATAATGTTAACGAGAACGCCGGTCTGCCAAAACCAGACGAGCTCGCCGTACGCCAGATGGTTTAATTGGCAATTACAGGGACAAAAAACGCTCTGCTCCACGTGTTTGAATATTCAGAACAAAGTCGAGTCTGCTGCTGGATGCTGATTTCACTTCTATCACACAAACCAGACGCTGTTTTTTAGCACCCATGAATGTTTTCAGGTCCAGCAGTCAGCAGCTTCTATGGACATGATGGCAGAGGAGCAGAGAGTGAAGAGGACGCTGATGGAGGAAGCTAAGAAGAGAAAAGGAGAGAGTGAGCGAGCAAGAAGCCGCCGGACTCTCTCAGTGTTCAGTGTGCTTCACTTATAATGCAGTTCATCTCAGTGGAAACTGTCCCACTGTTATTACAGACACTTGAACTCACCGCAGAACTCCAGTGTCCTGCTGTTATAACAGGCAGTGAACTCACCACACTGGACTCTGCCCTCTAGTGGCCACAGATATCTAAATACAGCTTTAATTATTGTTTCCACACTAATTACACACACACACACACACACACACACACACACACACACACACACACACTAAAAGCATTAAACTCCTCGGGAGCGGCAGCAGAACTTTATCAGCATTTTTACAAATGGGGCAATTACCAACATGCCCTGGACCTCTGAGCACAAGAGGTGGAGTACAGAGGGAGAGGTGGAGGAGTACAGAGGGAGAGGTGGAGTACAGAGGGAGAGGTGGAGGAGTACAGAGGGAGAGGTGGAGGAGTACAGAGGGAGAGGTGGAGGAGTACAGAGGGAGAGGTGGAGTACAGAGGGAGAGGTGGAGGAGTACAGAGGGAGAGGTGGAGTACAGAGGGAGAGGTGGAGTACAGAGGGAGGAGGAAGGGGGGACTTTTAATTTGGCGAGGTTCTCTGAGAGCTTCATGTGGGGACTGAACCTTAGTAGAGATTTGCTGCCGTGGTAACGGGGGGGGGGAGGGGGGGAGGAGGAGCAGGAGGAGGAGGGGGAGGAGGAGGAGGAGGAGGAGGAGGAGGAGGAGGAGGAGGAGGAGGAGGGGGAGGAGGAGGAGGAGGAGGGGGAAGAGGAGGAGGAGGAGGAGGAGGAGGAGGAGGGGGAGGTACAGTAGCATGTAAATATAAGAGTGGGGTGAAGGGGAGGAGAGATGGGGGAGAGTCTCTCCCGTTTAAGAGGAGGGACGCTGGAGGAGCCGCCTCCGTTCACCCAAAACACACACACACACACACAGACACACACACACACAGACACACACACACACACACACACACACACACACAGACACACACACACACACAGACACACACACACACACACACACACACACACAGACACACACACACACACACACACACATGCAGTCGGTAGTAAAGGAAAGAAAAGGAAGAAGCCGTGCAGCACGCTGAAGGGGGGAGGAAGAGGAACGGGGCTGAACTAACAAGCCTGAGCGCGACACACACTCCAACACACACACTGTGTTTCAGTCACAGTGTGGAGCGTCAGACGGGGAGCGGCGGCAGCAGCAGTTTGAGGAGAAAGCACAGCGTCTGCAGGAGCCGCCGGAGGCTGCCTGACAGTCCTGAAGCAGGGCTTACACGATCCAGCCGTCTCCATCTGTGTGGACTGAGACCTGCTGCAGCAGCTGATGGCAGAGCTGACCAACACAGACCTGCGTTCAGTGGTCGGACTGCAGACCGTGTTATTCCTCACAAACAGCTCCTCACCACCGAGTCAGAGAAGTTCTGGACACTTTAAAGGGACGGGTCACGGACCAGCAGACAGCAGCATGACTTTAAATGTGGCCATCTGAACACTGACAACAAGATTTGTCTGAAGTTATCTGGACCAGTTTTGGAGCTTCAATCATCAAAGAAGTTGGATTCCACAGAAATCTGAAAGATTACAACAGTTTTATTGATTGTGGACTCAGAAGTTCTAACCTGAGAATCTTTAGGAAGATCTCAGTAGAACCTGCAGAGTTAGTCCTGGTTGTGAATCACTTCAAAGTCCAGCAAGAAACAACGAAAGGATCACCGGTCGTGAGCACTGCAGAGCGCTTGCACGCTGTAGGTGACTTCTGCTTTTGGCTTGACGTGATCTTTAAGAGGACTTGTTCTCTCCAGCATCCCTGGAGACTTCTACTCGGAGCACGGGCTGCTGACTCACCTTCTAAGACTGCGAGGAGTTTCTCACCAGACGCTCACAGCCGAGCGTTCGCTCTTCACAGATGCACGGCGCCTCAAACAGCCACCGCTGAAACAAACTGCTTCAAACGTCTGCTGGAGGTTTGCAGGATCTTGGCTCTGGACTTCGACAAGTTGCACAGGCCGGCTTCAGGAGCCGCTTAATGGACTCGGTGAGTGAACAAACTGCCCGCCTGGTGAGATGTAGAGGCTGTCTGGGGATTGTGGCACCTGCTGCATGTGAGCGACGACTGCAGTTTGATTTTTCGAGTTTAGAATCGTCACGTTAAAGTAAAACAGACAAAGGAATCAGCCTCAGTCCTAAATGAGTTCATATAGTCAGAGGATAGTATAATATATTCCAACACATTGTATTTTCAGAATGTGGCTGGTTGATGTTGATGCTGCTGGTGACTGAACATTTTGCCTTGCCTGTTTCTAACATTCATCTTCCATCTTTAACCAGAGTGTTTGTGTCAGTGAGCGAGCTCCTCTGCTAAAGATCAGCCGAGCAACAATTAATGAGCTACGTCCAGTTAGACTGTCAAACATTCAGTCACAGTTAGACACACACAGCTCGCTCTTTGTTTAGTTAAAGCAGCCACTCCGATGAACCTGATCTCAGGGTCGACGTGGCTCAGCTCAAAATCACTCATCACTTTTGGTTTGACACAAACTGATCCACCCCCTCCAACCGCCACATACTTTACTACGTCACCTACGTCCAAACATTACTCCAGAAATGATGCTAGAGGCGTCCAGCAGAGCGGCTAGTGACTGCACATCCCGCGCACGTCGAACCGTCAGATCATGTAGAGTCTCTAATATGTGTCTTTTTCTCCCGGAGCAGTTCGACAGCAGCTGTCGCCAAACATTCCCATCAAGCAGAGACAAACGCAGCAGGCGATGATTTGAAGAGCTAGACGTCGTCATCTGGATCTCATGTGCAACGGGCGACATCTCCTGACTTCTGTCCAGCCTCTCTTTGTTTTCCAGTCTGGTAGTTGAGTTGGTTTTTTTCTCAGTTCGTGGTTTGGATGTTCCAGTAAGAGCCCGAGGAGCCACAACCACACGAGGACATTGAAATAAGGGCTAAATAATTGGACTTCAGAGTTTCTGGATGTGTCTGTGTCTTTATAGCTGCTGCGGGACAGAAAACAGACAGCCGATGACTGAAACACACTGCACGCGTCTAACTATGACTTCCAGTTGAAAACGAAGGTGAGACGAGCGACTTTGCTCTGAAGGCTACGAGTTTAAACGGCACTTTGAGAATGTCTCGACTGTAAATAGAAGAGATGATCCAGACGGAGAGCTGCTCCTCTCTCTGCAGCCAAGCTGTCCAAGACAAACCGTAAAAGATGATCAGACATCACAGCTTCAAAGCAAAAATCCACTTGGAAGCTGTGAACTTGGAGTTGATGTTAGGAAAGTCTGAAACTTTGATCACCAGAGTTTATCTGACTCGCTGAAATCAGAAGACAGAGTCTGATTTGAGCAGTCTGAGTAAAGATCTGACATCAGTTCGCTGTTTTCTCTTGTCACAGATCGTCAAACATCAAGGACGTCTTCAGAGCAGTAAAAAGAACTTTTACTCACCAACAAAGTATTTTTCCACAATCTGACATCATTTTTCTCGTTAGCCACTCATTAAGGAGCTCTTCTCCGATATCAAGGAGGTTTCTCTTCTCTGAAGATCTTTTAGTTTTGGGGTATTTCCATCTGACTTGTTCTGTCGGAGGTTTTGAAGTTTCTTTTAGACGGCCCGAGGAGGAGGCGTGAGGGCGGTGGAGAGTCTGCTGCCAGTGGGTAAAAGAGTGTGTGTGTGTGTCCAGATGCCACACTGCGCCGCAGACTGGCCTCATACCGACCCACATCACACGCTGCGATGGCGACTCGGCTGCTTCTGACTTACTTCCTGTTGCTCAACATCTGTTGTGCGTAAAATAAATTGAGCGGTCGGACACGAAAATCCAAAATTCCAGCATCAACAAACAAAATTTCCAACTCTCTCTTGTGGAGACGCTGCAGAGCCAAGCTGGAGTTCAGACCAGGCGACTCGCCTGAAACGTGTTGCTGTGATTGGATAATTACCCGCTGCTCTCTTCTTCTGTGGTTTTTGTTTTTCTGAATGATTTGGGCTCTGGACGCAGCAGGCATCGTTCCTTTCAGTCCAAAACGTGGAGCAGAAACAGATTTGATGGTATGGAGATGTTCCATGGATAAACACAAATGCTTGGATCTTGGTTGCAGAGCTTTGTGGGAGATATGAACGCTCCGGAGCGCCGCGGCGTCACGATATGCTGACGATACACTTCAATTCCTCCAAACATGAGAACTGATAGATGAATCTATTAAGACTTCCTCACAGACTCAATTAACATGAGCTCATGAGTATTTATTCTCCTGGGAACAAATTATTCATTTTCTTGAGAGAACACCAGAATCAGAACCTGCAGCTTCTGTCTTTGGACCGTTCTTCAGAAGACGATACACCGCCACTGCTGCCGTCACCATGCTCCCTGGAGGACTGGTGTCGGGTGGAGGGGGACGCGGTGGCGGGCTCTGCCTGCTCCGGTGGCTAGGCCTCAGGCTGTGGTCTCGTCGAGGGACCTTGGTGTTCGCCCTGCTCTGGTTCGGCTCCTGGTTGTTTCTGAACGGCCTGGTTCTGGTCCACAGGAGCATCCTGTCCGACTACTGCACTGACGACAAGAGCAAGCAGATCCTGCAGAGACTGGTGAGTCAGAAACACCTCAGTCAGTGTTTGTTGTGATTGGAGCTTAGCAGTGAGAGAACCTTCACTAGTTACTTTACTGATTGATTGATTGATTGATTCCAGCCACTTGATGGCTGCCTCTGTGTTTGTTTGTTGTTGCTGCTCATGAATATTTCCAAGTGTATCCACAGCTGCATCACTGCCAGAGATGAATGAGTCGAGTGTGTGTGTGTGTGTGTGTGTGTGTGTTGGCCTCACATGTTGGTTTGTTGAAGCTTCATTCACAGAGAGAGAAAGTTGTTGGGAAAACTTCAGTGAGCTTGTTTTTGTGTTTCCGTTCATTCATTTCATCATCAGCGCTGTGCACAGTGTCGGACCTGATTTGTCAGTGCAGCATGATGTGTCCTTGAATGCAGCATATTTTCTGGACACTTTGTTTTCTTCATGATATTTATGGTCCGTCTCTCATCGACTGTTTCTGTCGGTCATCAGTCAGACGCTTACAGTAAAGAGGCCGACGGGTGGAGATAAACGGGCAGAGGTCAGTGGCTCTTAATGGCCTGCTGTCTTATCCACTGCAGCATCTACTGGTGCATTGTGGGTAAAAGCTGATAACAGGGCTCTTTTCAAAAATACTTTCCTCTCCATCTTTGGATGTTCCTGGTTCATTTAGTTCATTCCTCCACTTTTCCTCTTTTCATCCATCGTTGTTTTTATTCCCTCCTTTCTTTATCTCTCCTCGCCTCTCCTCTCTTATCTTCCCCCTCCAGTTCTCTCATTCAGCGTATCTCTTTCTGTGTCTGCCTTCTTCTCCACACTTTTCTTTGAAGGATGCACACATGACAGGCTGGCAGAGCGACTCTTTAAACATCCACAAAAATCTGAGTGATAGGAAAAGATCAAAACAGCTTTTTATTCACCAACCACTAAAAGTCAGTCCCAGATTTACTCTTGTCCGGCGGCTTCTTGCTCGCTCACTCTCTCCTTTTCTCTTCTTAGCTTCCTCCGTCAGCGTCCTCTTCACTCTCTGCTCCTCTGCCATCATGTCCATAGAAGCTGCTGACTGCTGGACCTGAACACCTCTTCTTCTTCTTCTTCTTCTTCTTCTTCTTCTTCTTCTTCTGTGGTACAAACACTAACACTCCCCCGGTGCTCTGAGCTCACAGTTCGGTCAGCCTGGCTAACAAACTGAGCTAACAGCAGCTACAGCTGTCAGCAGTTTACTTCCATCAGGAAATCAATCTCTGCATTCAGAGAGTTGAGACGGAGCAGCTGGAGGACATCACATCCTCCTCTGTTGGAGTAACTGTTTAATCAGAGAGAAATCCATTTTCCAGAGCAGGCTGTGATGTCACGTCTCCCCGATATTAAACTTTCAAACTGAAACATAAAAGTCAACAAACAGTGCATGTTTGAAATGTTCTCCTCCGTTCAGCAGTCACATGCTGACGAGGATCACAGGTTAGTTCATTGGGCTCTTCAGACGCAGTAATGTGACGCTGCGCTCGCTGACTGACAGGTAAACTCGTTTTCTTGGCAGTCGCGGTTCAGGCTTGTCTTGACTGCTTCGGGTGCCGTAGTAACCTGAACAAAAGTCTCTCTTTCTTTCTTTTCCTGGTCGTGGGATCATCCCTCCGTTCTCAAACCTTTGAATACGTGAGGCTTGGTTTAACTTT
Organism: Nibea albiflora; assembly: GCA_014281875.1. Lineage (NCBI taxonomy): Eukaryota > Metazoa > Chordata > Actinopteri > Sciaenidae > Nibea > Nibea albiflora. The sequence continues at coordinate 21,083,012 of CM024805.1, read as the reverse complement.
GTGTTCACATTCAGGTCATAAATCACGTGAAGACGGAGAAGAGGTGAAACGAGGCAAAGAAACTCCAGGAGGCTTGTTAAGACATTAAAACTAATTCTTCTAAAAATATCAATAAAACATGAAATGAATGAGCAGGTCCACTTCACCGCCTGCTGCTGTAATTTAGACAGGGCAGGCTGACTTCATGCAGGAGAGGAGATGCTTTAGAAAATTGGCATAATGACGCTGTGCTGTGTCCACAAATGAGTTTGAATCAAATGGTGGTTAAATAACAGAGATACCACAGAGACTGTCAGCACGTCCGTGTGTGTCGGACTGTGCTGTCGTGGGACAGAGATAAAAATACACTCTTGGGAAACTGTGCGATGCTCATTCATCTCAGGCAGGAACTCTGCTGAGATTTCAGTGTGAACACAATGAACACGTCTTATTTTGGGCTGCAGCAGAGGAAACGTCTCGTCCATGTTGGCGGAGAAGTCGTGCATTTGTCTTAAAGCGTCTGGACTGGAAACGTTTTCTGTCCATATTCTAAAAGAAACAAGCTGCTGTAATGAAGAACATGTTGCATCAGTTTTTATCACAAACACTCCTTCATATCACTCCTTCACTCCTTCATATCACTCCTTCACTCCTTCATATCACTCCTTCATATCACTCCTTCACATCACTCCTTCACTCCTTCATATCACTCCTTCACTCCTTCATATCACTCCTTCATATCACTCCTTCACTCCTTCATATCACTCCTTCACTCCTTCATATCACTCCTTCACTCCTTCACATCACTCCTTCATATCACTCCTTCACTCCTTCATATCACTCCTTCACTCCTTCATATCACTCCTTCACTCCTTCATATCACTCCTTCATATCACTCCTTCACTCCTTCATATCACTCCTTCACTCCTTCATATCACTCCTTCATATCACTCCTTCACATCACTCCTTCACTCCTTCATATCACTCCTTCACTCCTTCATATCACTCCTTCATATCACTCCTTCACTCCCTTCATTACTCTCCTTCACTCCTTCATATCACTCCTTCATATCACTCCTTCACCCTTCATACTCTCTCACTCCTTCATATCACTCCATTCACTCCTTCATATCACTCCTTCATATCACTCCTTCACTCCTTCATATCACTCCTTCACATCACTCCTTCATATCACTCCTTCACTCCTTCACTCCTTCCTATCACTCCTTCACTCCTTCATATCACTCCTTCATATCACTCCTTCACTCCTTCACATCACTCCTTCACATCACTCCTTCACTCCTTCATATCACTCCTTCACTCCTTCATATCACTCCTTCACATCACTCCTTCACTCCTTCACATCACTCCTTCACTCCTTCACATCACTCCTTCACTCCTTCATATCACTCCTTCACTCCTTCATATCACTCCTTCATATCACTCCTTCACTCCTTCATATCACTCCTTCACTCCTTCATATCACTCCTTCACATCACTCCTTCATATCACTCCTTCATATCACTCCTTCACTCCTTCACATCACTCCTTCACATCACTCCTTCACTCCTTCATATCACTCCTTCACTCCTTCATATCACTCCTTCACTCCTTCATATCACTCCTTCACTCCTTCATATCACTCCTTCACTCCTTCATATCACTCCTTCACATCACTCCTTCAGGATAAACAACACATCAGAGAGGAGCAGTGTTTCCTCTGCTGCCCTCACGTCAATATTAGAACATCAGACACAGAATGTAAAATTCTCTCTCATGTCTGTCTTCTGCTTTTCTCTCATCTGAGAAAAAGATATTTGAGTTTCACAGTTGACGTGGCCAAATATCATATCAATATTTAAAGCCTCCAGGTTTCCAGTTAAAAAGATAAGACATTGTTTTGTTGTAAGAGGCAAACATTGGATCATAAATCCTCTCTTATGCTGAATAAATGAGATATAGAATTTTCTGGATCTGTTTTATAGAGAATCGTGTCATCTGCATAGAGTCAGATTTTCTGTTCTCCTTGATTAACGTGTGCTTTGACATGACGCCACTGCAAACAGCAAAGGTGACAATGCACAGGCCTGTGTTGTCCCTCAGAGGAAGCACCGATATTGATGACTGCTACTATTATAGACTGAGCGACTGGTGTGGCCAAACACGACATACAGCTGCTGATGTTCAGGTCTTCACGTTAACACTAAGTGTGGTTGTACGACATAAATCAGAGCTGCGTTGTCACGGTGAATCCAGCCTGCAGATCATCTGTGCAGCCTGCACACATGGTTTCCCTTGAAGCAGAAATCTGTACGTTCCTGATGATCCCGTGACTATTTTTGGTCTAATGGCTGATCTGTTGGTCTGACTCTGTCCCTACACGTCTCTGGCATTCCTCTGCCTATTTATGGCCCGGCGTACATTTTTTATGACCTACCTCTGTCGCTCTGCGCCTCTAGATTTCCGCTGCTTGTCAGCGATCTAATTTAGTGCATTTATGGCATTTTTGCAAAAAGCGTTGTTGTGGAAGTCAAACTGTGCATGCAGAGAGCTAAACGTCTGAGTCTGACTGACTCCAACAAGAGTGTGTGCTTTGAAGCTGAGACACAAACCTGAGACCTCTATCCTACAACAACAGTTCAATGTCTCTTTGGGTTGTCACATTATTAATAAATATGGACTAAACATGTCTTCTATAAAATCAGCATGAAACCTTTAAACACTTCACATATCGTGTTGGGTGCAGCGACTCGGCAGGTTAACTCTTCACCAGCTGATTACATTCAGCATATCTGATTTGATCGTCTCTGATGTTCAAACATTTCATTTGTTTTTGTGGAGATTTCACCGCGCAGCACGAGGGAGCCCGTGGACGTAAGATGTAGACCGTCGTCATGGCAACATTAATCATGCGGTTAATGTTGGTCACAGTTTGGTTACGTATATAATAAAATGTTAGTTTGGAGGCGTGACAGCAGAGTTTCTGCAGCGGGAGGCAAATAACGAGACATGTCTGGATTTCAGAACTTTTTGAAAAGCTCCTGTTAAGACTCGCAGCCTGACCCCGAGACGTAAAATAATAAAGAAGTCAGACACTTCATCACCTCCATAACACCGGTTGGAGGTTTGTAGAGGTCCTGACACTCGAAACAAACACGCTGACATTTCACTGAGGCGGCAGTGATGCGAGGCGACCCGTCCCTCCGGCAGCGTTTAGACGCCGCCGAGCGGAACGACGTGCGTGCCGACGGGTACAAAACAATGTGTCATGTTCTGAAAACTTAAACCTCGTCATGAAGAATAATTTGCTATAAAATAATGAGGTGATAAATGATTCATTCGTAGCCTTCGTATTCTTTTATCTAGCAGAAAGAGCTAAAAGCTAAAGTACGAGAACATACTGACATGTCCGGCTTCGCTGCAGCAGTGCTGGCTGATGGATGGAGGAGATGCTCCGTCAGGGACTCTGATCCTGACAGATTTACAGCGTCTGGCTTGCTGCTTCTCTGTGGCTCTACAGATGAGTTTGTGCAGATGTTGAAGTCGGCAGATTAACACACAAAGCCGGCAGCAGGATGAATCTCAGGTAAATCCTGGTTCTGTTCTCCATTCAGGTGATTTACGGGCTCGGGTCACAGAGCTGCTCGCTGTGAACTCCGGGATAATGAGAAGGTTTACTCGCTCCTCTGGCTGCAGGCCAGACTCCCCACAGACCACAGAGAGAAATGAAAGCTTCTGCAGAGGAACACATGAATGTTTGATGAATGAGTCCGACAGCAGCACAGAATCATTGTATCGATTCTGAAGAGGGATGCAGGTAAAATGTACAGAAGTCAAACGTTCATTTCCTGAGATTAACAAAAAAAAAACATTTTCCACGAAAACAAACAAGAAGATGGAAATGAAAATATTTCTGTCCAACTTAAATAAGAAGAAACACTGAAATGAAACCTAAACCAGGTCATTCAGCAAAGTACCCTGACCCAAGAGGACAGACCAGCCCGTCGGGCAGCCGTGACGATGATGATCAGACACGGCAAGACGAGTTCAGAGTGTGACGATGACGGAGGAAAGGCTGCGCGCGTCACATCAACCAGCAATCGATCTTAAACCCAAGGTGGAAGTTTCATTAATCCTACAGTGAGTGATGACGTGAGACGGTGCAAACATCAGATGAACACACTCACAGTCCACAGCATGAGTCCCCTGTGGACAGGAATGGGTTAATTAAGTCCCATAAAGTCTCAGTGCTGCAGTAATCTGACCCTGGATGAGACTCAGAGGACTGCAGGCTGACTTCAGAGAAGAAGAGAGACCAAGAGGAAGGAACAAAGTCTGTGTGAGGAGACAGACCTGAGATCTGTCTGTCTGTCCCTCTGTCTGTCTGCCTGTCTGTCCCTCTGTCTGTCTGCCTGTCTGTCCCTCTGTCTGTCTGTCTGTCTGTCTGTCCCTCTGTCTGTCTGTCTGTCCCTCTGTCTGTCTGTCTGTCCCTCTGTCTGCCTGCCTGTCTGTCTGCTCATCAGTCCGCTCACATTTCTTCTTCATCATCAGAACGACTCAGAAATGAACACACACACACACACACACACACACACACACACACACACCACCTGAACAGATTTTCTTGGCAGCTCAGTCACTTTCTGTACCCACAATGCACTGCTGTATGGCGTCACAGAGAAGTCGGCCCTGTGATGCCCGCCAACACCAAGGTCACACACACACACACACACACAGCTTGTATGTAAGATAACGGGACGGACAACAGCAGAATTTAAAGGAGCATCTCAGTTTTTTTCTTTATTTTGCTTTCCTTGATGACCTCATCACCATGATGTCATCACCATGACCTCATCACCATGATGTCATCACCATGACCTCATCACCATGACCTCATCACGATGATGTCATCAATGATATTTGTTTATTTAATCCAACAGTTCCACAGTCTGAAGATGCTCTGATCAACAGAAGGTCTAACATTAACGTAACGCTGGTCTAACATTAAAATAACGCTCCAACGTTAGAAACAGACTTATTCTTATTTAACAGCAGTAAAATAATCTGTGGTTAAGTGGCCTAATGGAATAATAAAGTATATAGATGAAAGACTAAAATCAACATGAATCAACATACATACATCATCTGTGTCACGTCTGTCCCTGAACGCCTCACCGTGCTTTCGGCTCAGAACGTTTGACGTTAACGTTTGAACTTCAGCAGAAGACGCTCACTCAGTCTGTCTTTATGTTGTTGCCTGGCAACAGCAGCCGTTGCTCGTCTCTTTCCTGCCGTTCGTCTGTCATCTGTGAGTGAGAGGTCGGCGCTCGAGGACAGTTTGACAGCAGCTGACTGAGAACTTGAGCCTGACGTGGGTTTTAAAACGGTCCCGAACATCAACTGTAAAGGGTGTAAAGTTCTGCTCGGTTCTGGTGCCAGTCTGACTGACGATCAGTCGAAGGCTTCAGGCTTCAGCAGACGGACACTGAGATGTTTGAGAAGTGAAGCAGCTGCAGAGGCTGACTGAAGGTCCCAGCACGGACTGACAGCAAAGAACCTGCTGACCAGCTGATCAATCAAACCAATAACTAACATTCAGACAGCGCTGACAGAACGTTCCAGAACAAACATATTATCGGTCTGCGCCGTCCCTTTAAGAAACACCTGAGCAACTCATTACCTGGCCGTTATTTTAATGTTAGACTAACGTTATTTTAATGCCGGTGTAACATTAAAATAAGGTTTTTCGTTGTGGATTACACTGACGCTGGTCAGCCTGTGGTCATGTGACGTCTCGGGGTCGGAACAGCTGAGCAGTGACTCGCAGTCTGTCATCAGCAGAGTGTAAACACGGCACGGCGTTCTTGATCTGTATTCAGGCGCGTCTGCTGCCGCAGAGAAGAAAGAGAACAGAAGGTCAGAGAGGACAGAGAGGAGTGTGAGATGAAGGCTGCTCGCTCTCAACACTGACGCCGCTGAACGCCTGTAACACTCGGACCGCGCCGCGAAACATCCACCAAGGTTCTGTTAGAGTTTAGCTGCTTCAGCTGTGTGTGTGTGTGTGTGTGTGTGTGTGTTGTAGATGTTGTGGGTTTTAACATGTAACCATCAGTGAGGCTGACTTCTGTGACGTGTTTTAACCACAGAGCAGACAAAATGTTTCACCGCTCTCAGCCTTTTGTTTGGACTGCCTGAAGGTGTGTGTGTGTGAGTGTGTGTGTGTGAGTGTGTGAGTGTGTGTGTGGTCTGTGAGTTTTGACAGGTTTTTAAAGCCTGCGGCCAAAACAGGAGTCAGCACAAAGCCGCTTCAGCTCTCTGATGGCATCATTGTGTCAGACTATTACACGGCTCATGAAGCATTGACCCTCGCTGCACAACGCTGAAACAACGCTGAAACAACACTGAAACAACGCTAAAACAACGCTGAAACAACGCTAAAACAACGCTGAAACAACGAGCTACAGTCTGAATGAGTTTGAACAGCTGCTCTGTGTGTGTCACACAGCTCCTAAAACAACTCCTGTTTAAATGATGCGTTCAGGAACATCTCTCCGTAATGATGCGTTCAGGAACATCTCTCCGTAATGACGCGTTCAGGAACATCTCTCCGTAATGAACATCTCTCCGTAATGATGTGTTCAGGAACATCTCTCCGTAATGATGCGTTCAGGAACATCTCTCCGTAATGATGCGTTCAGGAACATCTCTCCGTAATGATGCGTTCAGGAACATCTCTCCGTAATGAACATCTCTCCGTAATGATGCGTTCAGGAACATCTCTCCGTAATGATGCGTTCAGGAACATCTCTCCGTAATGAACATCTCTCCGTAATGATGCGTTCAGGAACATCTCTCCATAATGAACATCTCTCCGTAATGATGCGTTCAGGGACATCTCTCAATAATGAACATCTCTCCGTAATGATGCGTTCAGGAACATCTCTCCGTAATGAACATCTCTCCGTAATGATGCGTTCAGGAACATCTCTCCGTAATGATGCGTTCAGGAACATCTCTCCGTCATGACGCGTTCAGGAACATCTCTCCGTAATGATGCGTTCAGGAACATCTCTCCGTAATGATGCGTTCAGGAACATCTCTCCGTAATGGCGCGTTCAGGAACATCTCTCCGTCATGATGCGCTCAGGAACATCTCTCCGTCATGATGCGCTCAGGAACATCTCTCCGTCATGACGCGTTCAGGAACATCTCTCCGTCATGACGCGTTCAGGAACATCTCTCCGTAATGACGCGTTCAGGAACATCTCTCCGTAATGGCGCGTTCAGGAACATCTCTCCGTCATGACGCGTTCAGGAACATCTCTCCGTCATGACGCGTTCAGGAACACTCCGACAACGTGAACCATGAAACAAAGAGCAGGCCACAGTGAGTGATGAGTCTGATCTGATTCGTGGAGCTTCATGCCTGCTGGGTCCAGCAGTTATTCTTCCATCAATGATCTGAAGTTCATTCATATACTCATGTTGTCTGCGCTGGTTATTTATCTGGCTGGCTCTCTCTCTCCTTTGAGCATCTTCAGCTGCAGGTACTGATGATCCAGCTGAGGTGGAGCATCAGGTTTACGTCGTCTGACACCTCAGACAGTTTTATGGTCTGTGTGAGGAGATTTACTGGCAACAATAAAACAAACACACCCACTAAACTCGGGCTTGATTACCTCGAGCGGCTGACTTTGACCTCCATGTTTGCTTTTGTCTTCAAGCACCTCGATGCTGTCGGATCGAGCAGAGCCAGTCGTGATCACGCTGTGGTACAAACACAGACGTCATGAGTCCACACAGCCCGCCTGGAGCTGTGCTCTGCCTGTCCTGCTGACCCTCACCGGGGTGCTGTAGACGTGTAACATGGGGACTTATGGAGACTCACTTCAAGTGGACGTTTGAGGAACTGCAGTCATTACTATAACGATTCCACCTCTTCTTCATGTTACACATAAAATCAGTGTGTGTGTGTGTGTGTGTGTTTATCGCCCACCACCCGGTCAGCAGCTGTAAAGAACAGTCACCTGCTCGTTGGCTTACTGAGGCTAACTGCTGCCAAAGCGCTCGGTGCAAAGTTATGTGTGTGTGTGTGTGTGTGTGTGTGTGTTCATTAGCAGTGTAACAGTGATGCAGACTGTGTTGTGGCCTGCGGCTGTGGACTCACCAGCTGTGAGATCAGCCTACACTTCCAGTGAACTGACCTCAAGGTCAGTCGGTCCACCCACGCTGTGTGTGTGTGTGTGTGTGTGTGTGTGTGTGTGTGTGTGTGCACATGAATACAGCCATTCAGCCCACACTTCATGCATCCCACAGACTGTAAAAAATCACAGTATTGTTCTCGGAGCGTCAGCCTGCCGAGCACAACAAGAACTCTTATGGAGTGTTGATTCACACTGCAGGCTCGTGGGGATACTGTACATTACTGCACTTGACCTCTGACCTCCTGTCAGCAGTGATTAATCACTCACTGTAGCATGTTGAAGCTCTGAGGCTTGCTGTGATTCGTTATTGATCCACAGAGAAAACTTTCCTCTCGACCTCCTTCCTCTGCAGAGGTCAGAGGTCAGGTTTGTCAAACAGCAGTTAGAGGACGGTAACGTTGGTCCAAAGTTTGGGAAGCATTCCCAGGCCACACGGATGATATAACCCATCCAGCGAGCTTCCTCCAGGCGTCCAGGCTCCTAACTCACTCGTATCGGCGTAGGTGAGGGCTGGAACAAAGACCGCCTTTCCTTCGGCGTGCTCAGCTTCCTGTTCCTCTGTTGATGCTGCACCAATCTGCCGGTCCAGCTTATGATGGGATGATTGCTCCATTTCCTGGGACAGAACCACGCCATCCGACACAGCTCTGAGGTTCCCAAACCGGACGCTCTCTTCACTGCGCCTTGAGATCACGTCCATGAATATCTTGAACAGGACCGGAGATAAAAAGGAACCTTCTGTGGACCCAAACCACAGAGAGCGTTTAGTGCCGAGAGGAAGCCACGAAACACAGACTGCATGGTCAATAACACGAAGGAGCCGCGGCGCTCCTCTTGAATGTTCGACAGGTCGAAGCCTCCAGCACGCTCCAATAAACTGCAGGCTGATTTACATCATCCTGCTAACACACAGAGCCCTCGCTGCCGCCGCTGTCTGCAGCCAGGACGCCACGATCACTGCCAGGAAAACCTTCACGGATCAGGAGCAAATATACAATAAGACATGACAAACATGAAATAAACAGCATCTCATGCTTTTTGAGGTGAAACATGGACGTCGCGGCTGTGCCGGCGTCCTCGGAACAAGCGCGTGTTTCATTTCCAGGAAACGCTTCAGACCCTGAAATCCTACAGAAACCTCGACAGGTTCAGAAATCTGTGCAAAGCGCTCGACCTTTCATTACCTCTCTCTCTCTCTCTCTCTCTCTCTGCCTTCAGGCTGAGTACACACAGGAATGTCATTAAGGCGTTTTAATGTTCTTTGTGTGTTCGGGTTTACCATTATGGAATGTAATGCTGAGAGCGACAACAAAGGCCGCCTTTCACTGCGAATGAAACCGTCTCAGCTTTCTGCAGCCGCTCACCGAAGAAACACCGAGCCAAGTATCAATCCATCTGAACGCAAACGACAAGAGACAAAGAAAGACCAGCGGTCTACATTTAAACAAGAAGGAAGGAAGGAAAGGAAGCAAAGGGATGAAGGAAAGGACATAGGACAGAGGAAGGACATAGGACAGAGGAAGGACAGAGGACAGAGGAAGGACAGAGGAAGGACAGAGGAAGGACATAGGACAGACAGAGGAAGGACAGAGGACAGACAGAGGAAGGACAGAGGACAGAGGAAGGACATAGGACAGAGGAAGGACAGAGGAAGGACATAGGACAGACAGAGGAAGGACAGAGGACAGAGGAAGGACAGAGGAAGGACAGAGGACAGAGGAAGGACAGAGGAAGGACGGAAGGACAGAGGAAGGACATAGGACAGACAGAGGAAGGACAGAGGACAGACAGAGGAAGGACATAGGACAGACAGAGGAAGGACATAGGACAGAGGAAGGACAGAGGAAGGACAGAGGACAGAGGAAGGACATAGGACAGACAGAGGAAGGACAGAGGAAGGACAGAGGACAGAGGAAGGACATAGGACAGACAGAGGAAGGACATAGGACAGAGGAAGGACATAGGACAGAGGAAGGACATAGGACAGAGGACAGAGGAAGGACAGAGGAAGGACAGAGGAAGGACATAGGACAGAGGAAGGACAGAGGAAGGACAGAGGAAGGACATAGGACAGAGGAAGGACAGAGGAAGGACAGAGGAAGGACATAGGACAGAGGAAGGACAGAGGAAGGACAAAGGTGAAAGTGAGGACAGAAGGAAGTAAAGAGAGAAAAGTAAAAGTAGAAACAAATAAAATAAGGAAAGGAAAATGAGGAATTTATGAGAAGAAATAAGGAAAGAGGAAACGAGGAAAGATTAAGTCAGGTGAGTTCAGCTGCAGACGGGTGAACTGGATCCTTCTGGGCCGGGTGGTTCTTGGTTCTGTCGGCAGTCACGTCGCAGCTTGGCAGACGGGCCTAAAGTTCATTAGCTGATCTTAATGTTTCAGTCTGGAGCTCGTTTGCTTCCTGTAGCCATCCGTCTCCGTCGTTAGCTGGACGGGGAGTCGGCCAAATAAACACTGGAGAGCGCTCAGCTGTCTGCTGGCCCGGTTCTGAAACTTGGCATGGACGCGACATCGAGACGGCGACGACCGACAGATTCTTAATTAACGTTCATCTGGACTCTGGACCGCGAGACGGACTGTGTTTACTCTCTGTGACTGAAGCTTCCGGAACAGCCGCTGAGGGAACACCAGAAACCAGAACCAGAACCAGAACCAGAAACCAGGACATTACTGCCTGAGGCCAGCTGGAGGAGTGTCTGAGGGTCAAAGGTCAAAGGTGTTCATGTTTCACGGTGAACGTCCCAGCATTCCCTCGTTTCTTCAGGTGTGACCTGCACTCAACGTTTGGACTCATCAGGACAGCAGCCAACACAGAGACTGCTTCCCACAGCACGCGTGGCCTTTATGTAGCTCATATACACACACACACACACACACACACACACACACACACACACACACACACACACACACACACACACACACACACACACACACACACTGTGGTCAGTGGTGGGAAAGTTTACAGACTGCAGGCTCGAGGAAATCCAGAGAATTAGAGCTGATACATGAAGCTGCAGAGCTTCTCACAGCGCAGACACAAAGACACTGAAGACACAAAGAGACGAAGACACTGAAGACACAAAGAGACGAAGACACTGAAGACACAAAGACACTGAAGACACAAAGACACTGAAGACACTAAGATACAGAGATAGTCGACCTGGAGAATTTCTCCACAATCATCAGTGTCAGCTGAAGACGGACACACAGCAAAGGGCCGCAGGTCGGACTGGAACCGTCAGCACACGGGCCGGACGCTGAGCTAACACACACACACACACACACACATACACACACACACACACACACACACACACGATGACAGACAGCAGGAACTCTTAGGAGGAGGGGCGAGGATAATTGCAGCGTCTCTGACTCTCATCACTTCTCCTCCCACTCCTGTTGAGTCCATCAACACACACACACACACACACACACACACTTCAGTCCATTTTATCTGAGGGAGGAGAACTGTCCAATGAGAGACCAGACAGAGAGAGTGGAGGAGGACAGGTGAGCAGGAGGACAGGTGAGTCCAGAGGAGGACTTCTTTGTCCTCATGTTGGACAGACGGTCTGCAGTGACTCTGTATCGCCTCTGGAGACACCAGCAGTGACAGACGACTGTCAGAGTCACACACACCTGTCTGTCTGTCTGCACACCAGTCTGTCTGTCTGCACACCTGTCTGTCTGTCTGCACACCTGTCTGTCTGTCTGCACACCATTAACGTTCTGATCAGTGTTTCTGTAACGTTGACAGAACGTTCCCAAATAAACAGTCTGTATCAGTCTGAAGTGATTAAAGCTGCGCTGTCCCTTTAAGAAACACGACACCTGAACAGTTCATTACCTGTCCGTAACAACACGAGGACGTCACATGTCCCGTTAGCTTCTGTTAGCCTTAACTTTTAACTGCATCACGACGTCACGCAGAGAAACAAACTGATATTATATACATAATACGTGATACCAAACAGCTGACCTGTGCTAACATGTAGGCCGCTACAAAAAAGCTAACAAGTTAGCGTCGAGGAACTCTGCCAGACGTTGTGCTGGAAGCTAAAAGAGGACGACAGCAGGTGTAAACCATCCGTGACGGTCGGAGCGGCTCTGTGACGTCTGGATTTATTCTGAGCTTCTTACTGACTGATGTTTGTGTTGGAATGTGAGCCCAGTGAGGATTAGCCGGCTAATCCCGGACCAGAACAACGCTAATCCTCATCCTCATTCCTCACACCTCTGGACACGGAGTGTGTGTGTGTGTGTGTGTGTGTTCCTCTTCAGGTCTTCTCTGGTAAAAAGAAAAAAGTCTGAAGGTCCAGATGAAGCCGTGTTTAGTTAGTTTACGGTGTTAGCCGATAATGATGACGAGGAAACACGAAAATATTTGTGAACTTACGTTAGCTAACTTATAGCTACTTTAGCTAGCTTATAGATGAATCGTTTGCTTCTGTCTGGGTAGCGTCGCAGAACCTTAACTTAGCCGACCACGCGATACTCACTTCATGAATCATTGAGTGTGACGTTACAGCTAACGTTACGGCTGACGTCACGGCTAACGTTACGGCTGACGTCACGGCTAACGTTATGGCTGACGTCACGGCTAACGTCACGGCTAACGTTACGGCTAACGTCACGGCTGACGTCACGGCTGACGTCACGGCTAACGTTACGGCTAACGTCACAGCTGACGTCACGGCTAACGTTACGGCTAACGTTACATAGCGTGTCGTGTGTCTGGTTTGAACCGTGTCACGCTCTTTGACCTGTCACCTCTGCTCTGTGTGTCCCTCCCGCTCTGCCTTACAGTGTCTGGAGTTCGGCGAGGGCTCCGTGACGGGGGACATGTGCGAGGATCTGTGCGTGCTCGGCCTGGTCGAGTACAAGCGCTGCCTCTACTACGAGAACGGGAAGAAGGTGATCGAGGCACACTGGAGAGGAAACCCCGTCATCCTCAAGTCCAAGCTGGAGAACTTCT
>CM024805.1:21032341-21064841 GCA_014281875.1 Nibea albiflora | reverse complement strand
AAGGCAAAGGAAAAGTGAGGAGAGGAAAACATCAAAGATGGAAAAGTAAAATAAAATAGTAAAAAACAAAAAACAGGAATTTGGATCGCGAACAGAGAAAATGAAAGAAGAGCAGAAGAAAAGAGGAACAAGGGTTCATCATGAACAAAGGAGGAGAAGAAGTGAGGATGAGTGACGCGCAGACTGATCGCCGGCACGGGACAGAAGGTGCTGATGACACGCTGATGACACGCTGATGACACGCTGATGACACGCCCCTGTCCTATTGGTCCACTTGGGGCGACCTCTGATGACCCCGCCGCCTGTCAATCATGTCCTCAGAGAAAGAAGGCATTGTCTTTATAACAGCAGTGTGTGTGTGTGTGTCGTACTGACTGATGTAAAGCGAGGCGTCATCTGCATATCGACGAATAAAAGTCTCTTCCTTCTTTCCTTTCCTTTCCGCCTCTTCCTTTTTCTTTCCCACTCGTGTCCTTTCACGCTGCACTCTTTTTATTCAACATAATTCACTGATATTTTCTCTTCTTTCCTTCCCGTCCTCTTTTCCTTTTCTCTCTCCTTCTTCCACATCTTCACTCCTTTCATTTTTCTTCTTCTCTTCAGGTCATTTGTGAGAAGATCTTCAGGCCGTGGTTTTCTCCGACACTGCTTGGGGCCAAAGCAGGACTCCCCCTGCAGGCAGGTTCATTTTATTCTGCTTTCTTTGTGTTTGGTTGTGTTAATGTACAAACATCAGGTATGCTTCATCATGCTCTTGTTAACGATTATTTTAAGAAATCTTAAAACCACAGAGCGAGCGGCGTTGGAGGAACATTAGGTGGCTGGTTGTTGACTTGCTAGTTTCTGATCAGAAGTAATACTCGAGTACAGCTGGCCGTAGTTACACCGTGGGATTACACTGAGATTTCCGGCGCAGTGATTGGCCGAGATCGTGGTCTCAAACACAAATTGAAAGGATCCTCGCTCTGTGTTTTTTGAACAGGTGGAGCTGCAGCGAGCGGTGCAGGAGTGTTCAGAAACAGAAGGAGGCGTGGAGCAGAGAGAGGAGGATGGAGGTGGCGGAGGGGAGACAGAACAGGTCCGGGCTGTCCATCAGCGTCTCCTCAACATCCTGACCCGCCTCCTTCAGGAGGGAGGGGCCTCAAGGGAAGGAGGCGGGGCCTGGGAAGGGAAGGGTCACGTCCACACCGCGCTGAACTTCTGATGCAGTGAGTCTCGTGGGTCGAGCCGCACTTTGAACCAGGATGACGTTCTCCCAAATATTTGTGAGACATTATATGAAGACACTGATATCTTAGTCAACAGTGTTCTTCCAGCTTCATGCTTCCTGTTTCAACATGACAGTTTCCCAGTTTGATCTTCACCGCTGGATGAACCGGAACACCGACTGCGAGCCAGAAGCTCATCGTTCTACATCAGCTTTGGACCTCACTGAGGATCGGCTGGACGAGGCTCTCTGTTCGGTGACTCGGAGTATCCGGGTGTTTTTTTCTGGATATACATTTCAGATGAGTTTGTGACTGGAGCCATGGATCTGGAAACATCTGGACCAGGACTGGAAGTACTGAGTGTGAGAGCTCAGCGATGCCTTAAACGTCTTCTCATCAGAGGAGCTTATTATCGATCCTCTCTGATTGTTTCTTTAATTAATCCAGTTAGTCTCAGTGAGATTTAAAGTACAAAAGCTGCAGACGTGTTATGATGTAGTATTAACCACTAATGGTCAGTTAACCTGTAACTTTCGTTGTGAAAGCAGATAATTCATGTTCTTTGACTGAAGCTGAAGTCTTAGACAGATCGCGGCGCGTCAGGCTGCGGTCAGCAGGGACAGTGTTAAATCTGTACATCAGAGTAAGTCTGCATGAATCTGAAGCATCCACACGGTCAGACACGTCCGAGCTCTGCGTGTGAGTTTGGTTGTTAGAACACAAACTGTGAGCACAAGATCAAAACAAAGACACAAAGCGCCTTAAAGACGCTGAGCGAAGCCTGACTGCTTCTTCTTGGTGAACATCAGTGCAACAGATGGCTGCATGGTCTCGTCTGGCTTCTGTACACAGACGGACTGAATAAAGGTCATGTTTGATTTCATGTGTAGTTCAGTTGAATAATAAAATCTGTAACGATGTTCTGCTGTGTGAGTCTCAGTGCTGACCTACAACGACCACATCCAAATCTGTCACATGATTTTTTTGGCCTTTGCGACCCGGGCCAGCCGCAGCGGGCCTCCACATACGGGCCGGTGCTAAGCATGAAACACTGCGTAACGTTTCTCTGACAATCCTCCAGCCAGATGTTTGCAGAGGTGGCACAGAGGTGGCACGCGGTGAAACTGAAACTGACTGATAAGACAGAAACCAGCCTAGACGGAGACACCTGATGAACAGGACAGCTTCCTGTTCATCAGCTGCAGCTCTCTGAAGGATTTATTCTCATTGTGAAGTCACATCGAAACACAGGATCAGGTTTCTAATCTGCTCCAGCTGTTTCTCCAAACTCAGCAGCTGCTGCTTTGGTTTGTCTGCGAGTGACTGAGCTGCCTCAAACAAACACTCCATTAGTGAGTTTAGATAAATCAAGCGCTCCCCATCTGCTCACCTTTGTGTTTCACCTGTCGGCTGACAGTAACGTGCTGCTGCAACGACACCATGAAGGGAAGATTGAAAACCGACCTGTGACTCAAAGATAAACAAGGAAAGCAGCAGGACTATGCATCTACACTCCGTCCTCCTCCGTCCTCCTCCGTCCTCCTCTGTCCTCCTGTCCTCTGTCCTCCTCCGTCCTCCTCTGTCCTCCTCTGTTCTCCTCCGTCCTCCTCTGTCCTCCTCCGTCCTCCTGTCCTCCTCCGTTCTCCTCCGTCCTCCTGTCCTCCGTCCTCCTCCGTCCTCCTCCGTCCTCCTCTGTCCTCTTCCGTCCTCCTCCGTCCTCTTCCGTCCTCCTCCATCCTCTTCCGTCCTCCTCCGTCCTCCTCCGTCCTCCTCCGTCCTCTTCCGTCCTCCTCTGTCCTCCTCCGACCTCCTCCGTCCTCCTCCGTCCCCCTCCGTTCTCCTCTGTCCTCCTCTGTTCTCCTCCGTCCTCCTCTGTCCTCCTCCGTCCTCCTGTCCTCTGTCCTCCTCCGACCTCCTCCGTCCTCCTCCGTCCCCCTCCATTCTCCTCCGTCCTCCTCTGTCCTCCTCTGTTCTCCTCCGTCCTCCTGTCCTCTGTCCTCCTCCGTCCCCCTCCGTTCTCCTCCGTCCTCCTCCGTCCTCCTCTGTCCTCCTCCGTTCTCCTCCGTCCTCCTCTGTCCTCCTCCGTCCTCCTGTCCTCTGTCCTCCTCCGTTCTCCTCCGTCCTCCTCCGTCCTCCTCCGACCTCCTCCGTCCTCCTCCGTCCTCCTCTGTCCTCCTCCGTTCTCCTCCGTCCTCCTGTCCTCTGTCCTCCTCCATCCCCCTCCGTTCTCCTCCGTCCTCCTCCGTCCTCCTCCGTCCTCTTCCGTCCTCCTCTGTCCTCCTCCGTCCTCCGTCCTCCGTCCTCCTCCATCCTCCTCTGTCCTCCTCCGTCCTCCTGTCCTCTGTCCTCCTCCGACCTCCTCCGTCCTCCTCCGTCCCCCTCCGTTCTCCTCCGTCCTCCTCTGTCCTCCTCCGTCCTCCTGTCCTCTGTTCTCCTCCGTCCTCCTCTGTCCTCCTGTCCTCTGTCCTCCTCCGTCCTCCTCTGTCCTCCTCTGTCCTCCTCCGTCCTCTTCCGTCCTCGTCCGTCCTCCTCTGTCCTCCTCTGTTCTCCTCCGTCCTCCTCTGTCCTCCTCCTGTCCTCTGTCCTCCTCCGTTCTCCTCTGATCTGTTCAGATGAAGACAGTGTCACACTAAAGTCTGTTAAACTTCATGAGTGGAACTCTGAGCTGCTGATGAGAAAACTGAGCAGAACAGACTCGCTGGTGTCACCACATCAGTGTTTCACATGGAAATCTTCCAGAGCTCCGCTGGCACCGAGTCGACGCCGCCTGGCATCGTTCCACTGTTTTCATCTCCACGACGACGCACTGCAAGAAAAAGAAAGAGCGTCTGATGCAGACTGAAAACAGAACAGAGAAACTGACATCAGACCTGTTGGGTCGCTTCCCTGTGTGACCTCCCAGCGTGGTTCTGACGAGGCCTCGCCCTTTACCGCGTTCAGAAGCGACTCATGCTGCCGACGACTTACTCTGCTTTAACATACTGCACAGCACAGCTGTACTTTCAGTCACTTTGTTAGCCGGGCTGCACAGACTGTGATGAAGACCTCGAGCGCAGCCTTCATAAGACGGTGAGCAGAGCTCAGCACGGCGGCGCAGTGAGCCGCACACCGGGTCCGTTAGAGCGTTCGCCATCTTGTGGCTCAGGTTGTGCTGAAGGGGCAACACGTACGGACTGAATCACATGATGCTGCAAACTGCGAGAAGTCTGTTTCCAGTCCGAACTCGTACGGCGTCATGCAGGAGGAGACAGGTTCAGTCTCACCACGCCTGCCAAAGGAGGTCATTATGTTTCAGTCTTCATCAAGACGAGATCGACGAGGATTTATGACGCTGGTTTGATGTTTGTTCTTTCTGTTAATGAACGTCTGAAGTCCTGCCTGTCGCCCGTGGACATAAAATAGGTGGCTGTATAAAAAACTGGCTGGTGATGAAAAGAGCGACGAGGCTGCCAGCCGGATTTAAACCCTCGAGGCGACCGACAGCAACTTTCCAAAGACTCAGCAGCTCTTATGAAACTAGTTTTATCAGTTGTGATCAGTGATCTTTGATTCTGCTTCAGTCTTCGATCCTGAAACAGCAGAAAGAAACGAAACCAGGGTCGTAAAATCACTGCTGCATCATCTGCGTCTCATTTCTTCAGATCGAACGTTTCCAGCAGCCACTGCAGGACTGAAGCTGCTCTTCATTAACCCTGAGAGCTGCAGGGAGCCCGGAGGACGCAGTCTGTGGGACGTCTCAGAGGCTACGTCCAGGTTTTAGACAGTCTGTGGGACGTCTCAGAGACTACGTCCAGGTTTTAGACAGTCTGTGGGACGTCTCAGAGACTACGTCCAGGTTTTAGACAGTCTGTGGGACGTCTCAGAGACTACGTCCAGGTTTTAGACAGTCTGTGGGACGTCTCAGAGACTACGTCCAGGTTTTAGACAGTCTGCGGGACGTCTCAGAGACTACGTCCAGGTTTTAGACAGTCTGCGGGACGTCTCAGAGACTACGTCCAGGTTTTAGACAGTCTGCGGGGACGTCTCAGAGACTACGTCCAGGTTTTAGACAGTCTGCGGGGACGTCTCAGAGACTACGTCCAGGTCTTAGACAGTCTGCGGGGACGTCTCAGAGACTACGTCCAGGTTTTAGACAGTCTGCGGGGACGTCTCAGAGACTACGTCCAGGTCTTAGACAGTCTGCGGGGACGTCTCAGAGACTACGTCCAGGTTTTAGACAGTCTGCGGGGACGTCTCAGAGACGACGTCCAGGTCTTAGACAGTCTGCGGGGACGTCTCAGAGACTACGTCCAGGTCTTAGACAGTCTGCGGGGACGTCTCAGAGACTACGTCCACTCTAATTTGTTAATACAAATGAAGTGCAGTCATTTGCTCAGCTGCTTGTTATTAAAGCTAACTGTTGCCAAAGTGTGTGTTGTGTGTGTGTGTGTGTGTGTGTGTGTGTGTGTGTGTTCAAACCTCCCCTCTTTAAAGGTTCAGTTCACTCAAAGCACCTTTCCTCTCAGCGGCGTCTCTGCGTGCAGATGTTCTCAGATGTTCTCAGTGGGTTGACTCTGAGTGACTCTTCATCAGTCTGAGCTCTGCGACCTCTCACGAGCTACAAACTGATTCCACGCCGTGTTAAACTGGGACCAGTGAACTCTGAGCTGTGATGAAGAGGCAGAAACATGAAGTGTGTTCCACGTTCACATCAACTTAGAGCGTGTCTGAACACGCCGACAGCGCCAGCTTGGAAAAGCTCCGATGTCCTCGTCCACTGAAACACAAAACCAGAGTTTTCAGATTCACACACACACACACACACACACACACACACACACACACACACACACACACACACACTCACGCTGACATTTTTCTGATATGTGATCAGTTTCCTGCCATCTGGCTGCAGTTGTTGCTGCTTCTCTGATCACAGAGCAGCAGTCTTCCAAGACAAGACGTCCTGCAAGACGAGCTAAAGCTACGACAGACAGTCTGTGGGACGTCTCAGAGACTACGTCCAGGTTTTAGACAGTCTGTGGGGACGTCTCAGAGACTACGTCCAGGTTTTAGACAGTCTGCGGGGACGTCTCAGAGACTACGTCCAGGTTTTAGACGATCAGCAGCTCCATTCAGAAGCTGTGAGGCTCCTGTGAACCATCATCACTAACCGCTCTGGAGCCAGGTCCGGTTCTTCTTCAGAGGACGTCCATGATGGTTCCAGATGTCTGCTGGGAGGTCCGCTCTGCAGAACCTCTGGAATCAAATGATTAACAGACCACACGGCGTCCTGGTGTTCATAAAGAGGCGAGTCCTCAGGCTGATGGCTCCGCACACGTGTTTGCAGTTTGCAGCTGTAGATTTCCTCGACAGTTAGCGGCAGAGCGTGACGTCATGTGATCGTTTATTAATCAGACTTTAAATTCATTACTGTCAGTCATCTGCTGCCTGCAGGACTCCTGACCGGGCCCGGTCAGAGGTCACGCTAACTGCCGGTGTAACGTTACGGACGCCTCGGGCTCCAGTTTACCTGCGTGCCGCCCGGATGCCTCAGCACACCTGGCAGACTTCAGAGCGCCGACGCCCGAGGACAAACAGGAAGCTGTCAGGACGACGACAAACACGGACAGGTGTGGGAATTCAAGCTGACAGAGAAGAAACGATCGATGATCTGTGTCCAGACAGAAGCTGCAGTTCCTCTAACGTCCACCTGAGGCTGGCTGCAGCAGTGAGTCAGTCTCCATAAGTCCCCATGTTAGACAGCAGAAATAAACATGTTTACAGCCTGGTACAAAAAACAGTTTTGGTCTCTGTAGCTAATTTCCCCGTTCATGACAACTGTACTGGGCTAACCGGCAAGCTAACACAAGCTAACAACCAAGCAGCCCTGTCAGGGCCAGCACAGAGGTCAGAGAGGAAGCTGGCAGTGAGGTGTGTTTCCTGCTTGGCATGAAGGATTAAATTTGAGTGGAGGGGAGTTTCATCACTGAGGATCTACAGGAAGCCTCCGGCTCTGACTTTCATCTGCTGCTCTTCATAATTAATCACACTTCCAGCAGCAGCAGCAGAGTTCAGCTTCCTCCAGGCGCTTTAATTAATCACCTTCGCTGGCAAACGTTCATTACATCCACCTGACGGATGAGAAAAGTGGAGGACATTTGTCAAGCAGCTGACGGATTATCTCCTCTCTCCGTTTCTGTCATCCGCGCAGCGCTCCTTTTGTCACGTGTTCAGACTACAGGCTGATGAGCTGTAATGAAGCCGCGTGCCGAACGAGTCACTGACGGTGTAATTAGTGGACGGAGCCTCCGGGGCTGCACAGTGGAGCCGACACGGAGGCGTCTCCAAACATTCAGTCCAGTTCTGACTCCGCTCTGCTTCATTGTCTCAGTAAACAGTTTCCTCATCAGCTGCTGGAGGCCAGACAGGACACACCAAACACACTGACCGTGTGTGTGTGTGTGTGTGTCCGACCCGCATGCTGCAGTATCTCATGTTCCTATTGGCCGGCAGCCGTCTTCACATTCCAGCCTGATGGAAGCAGGAAGCAGAGCGACTTCTCCCATCAGATAAAACCAGCTGCAGACTCTCCCTCTGTGACCACAGCTGTACTCGAGTATTTACTCTGATTACTTCTGATCAGCAGCCAATCATCATCCAGGTCAGCAGCAGCAGCTAATCTTACTGACTAGTCCAGCAGCAGTCAGCCAGCTCGGCGTCTGTCTTTCAGCCTTTTATTTCACCAAGCTCTCACCAACCACTAAAAGTCAGTCCCAGATTTACTCTTGTCCGGCGGCTTCTTGCTCGCTCACTCTCTCCTTTTCTCTTCTTAGCTTCCTCCGTCAGCGTCCTCTTCACTCTCTGCTCCTCTGCCATCATGTGCAGCTAGCAGCAGCTAACAGACTGAGCTAACATGAGCTAACAGCAGCTAACAGACTGAGCTAACATGAGCTAACAGCAGCTAACAGACTGAGCAAACATGAGCTAACAGCAGCTCCAGCTGTCAGCAGTTTACTTCATAAAATCTGATCCAGTTTCACCAGAATCAGTGAAGTAGTTGGTGTGTGTGTGTGTGTGTGTGTGTGTGTGTGTGTGTGTGTGTGTGTGTTTGGCTGAGGGGAATCTTCCTTCCTGACACACTGTGGAGAAGTGCAGCGATTATTTCGTCACTTAACAGGAAGAACGAAGTCGATTATTTGAGCTCCGAGCTTCGTCTGCTGATGAACGATGATAAATGTTCCTGCTGTGAGGCGGACAGGAAGACTTCATGGAAATATTCCAATTATTTCTCTTCACACAGACGTGATGGATTATTGGGCCGGGAACAAATGAATCAGCGAACAGATAAAATGTCTGATTCCTGTCTCTGTAGTCTGATGAAATGAAGCGCTCGCCGTTCAAACCGTGGACGGAGTGAGAGACACTAAACACGAGGACGCTCCCAGTCTCTGTTCTGTTGGACCGTCTCTCTCATCTGAACCACCAGCTGTTTCTGCTCATTTCCACCAGCTGCATGATGGGAAGTGATGTCCAAATGAATCTGGTTGTAGTCTCTGTCCTGCTGGGACCATGAACACTTCAGCGCCCTGTTCATGGTCCCAGAGACAGTCCTCAGATGTGGACACACAAACTGAGGCTAAATGAAGACGTGTATGAGACGGGTGCAGAGCGCTGTCTGTCTGACTCTCATCAGGACTCGTTCTGTGCAGGCTGTTATCCGAGGGTCGAGACGAAGACGGCGTCTGATGAAAAGAAACATCTTAAGAACTGAAGATCAGACGAGGAGGATGAGACGAGATCAAACAGCAGATCAGAGGCGGAAGGAGAGAGCCACAGGAACCATTAAAGCATAGTCTCTGAGACGTCCTACAGACTGTCGAAAACCTGGACGTAGTCTCTGAGACGTCCTACAGACTGTCGAAAACCTGGACGTAGTCTCTGAGACGTCCTACAGACTGTCGAAAACCTGGACGTAGTCTCTGAGACGTCCTACAGACTGTCGAAAACCTGGACGTAGTCTCTGAGACGTCCCTGCAGACTGTCTAAAACCTGGACGTAGTCTCTGAGACGTCCCCGCAGACTGTCTAAAACTTGGACATAGTCTCTGAGACATCCCTGCAGACTGTCTAAAACCTGGACGTAGTCTCTGAGACTGTCACAGACTGTCTAAAACCTGGACGTAGTCTCTGAGGCTGTCACAGTCTGTCTAAAACCTGGACGTAGTCTCTGAGACGTCCCCGCAGACTGTCTAAAATCTGGACGTAGTCTCTGAGACGTCCCCGCAGACTGTCTAAAACCTGGACATAGTCTCTGAGACGTCCCCGCAGACTGTCTAAAACCTGGACGTAGTCTCTGAGACGTCCCCGCAGACTGTCTAAAATCTGGACGTAGTCTCTGAGACGTCCCCGCAGACTGTCTAAAACCTGGACATAGTCTCTGAGACGTCCCCGCAGACTGTCTAAAACCTGGACGTAGTCTCTGAGACGTCCCCGCAGACTGCCTAAAACCTGGACGTAGTCTCTGAGACGTCCCCGCAGACTGTCTAAAACCTGGACGTAGTCTCTGAGACGTCCCCGCAGACTGTCTAAAACCTGGACGTAGTCTCTGAGACTGTCACAGACTGTCTAAAACCTGGACGTAGTCTCTGAGACTGTCACAGACTGTCTAAAACCTGGACGTAGTCTCTCGGGCACGTCGTTTCATATCACAAACAGAAAATGGAGGCTGGAGTGAGAGAACCATCCAGACGAAGTGTTGGCAGAGAAATCTCAGAGGTTTTCTTTCTTTGATAAAACCAAACTTCAAACGGTCTCAGAGACTCTTTGATGTTTGGTTACAAACCCTGAGATCTTTTCAGTGACTGCACACAGTCAGCCCTCGTAAGAACAGCTGTGATGGAGCAAACAGTGCAGACTGAAGAACTGTCTGACTTGTTCAGGGCCGACCTCTCAGCCCTGCGACCCGTCTGTTTTTTACGATCAGCGCAGGGTGTTTTATTCCGCCCGACGCCGATGTAGCCTGGTGGAATTTAGTAGTAACGGTAAAAACGACAGGACTGGACAGATTTACCGTCTGAACATAGAACATTGTAATTGCAGACACAGGAAAGCTACAGCATCTGTAGCAGCTTCCAGTCTCCAAAGACCGTCCTTCAAAATAAAAAGACGTGACTGCTGAGCAGAAGTCAATACAAGGAATCACATGAATAACAAAGAGCTGGATGCTCATTAGTGAGGAGTCACTCATATTCTGTAGATCAAACAAACATTATTAAACCTCCTTTAATCAGTCACTTTCTCTGCTTTGGCTCCTGCAGGGCGAGCAGTGACTCCAGGTCCAGACAAAGTCAATCGATCAGGAGCTGTGATTAAATCCATTTGAGTCTCAGATCCACAGGTCGGCCTCGCCGCAATTAAACCTCTTCATCTTCATGCCAGACGCGTCGCAGCACAAGACAACGAGGACGAGCACAGACTGAGCGCGCTCTGTTCACCACCAGAGTGTATTTATCGATCAATGACGAGTTTTGTGACTGACAAGTGAAAGGAAGAAGAGAACAGCAGCTAACAAACTGAGCTAACACGAGCTAACAGCAGCTAACAAACTGAGCTAACACGAGCTAACAGCAGCTAACAAACTGAGCTAACACGAGCTAACAGCAGCTAACAAACTGAGCTAACAGCAGCTAACAAACTGAGCTAACACGGGCTAACAGCAGCTAACTTCCTGATGTTTTGATGTTTGATGGAAACTTCCAGAGGCTCCGGCATCGCCAGGTTCAGTTTCATAAGAAGGTGGAGTCCAAGGACACACACAACGAGTGTGAAAGGAGCAGTTTTATAAGCCACGCACTGAGATTTGTGTCTTTGTTCTGGGCTGTCAGTAAACCTTTTGTCCTCCTGTTTGCCTTTTATCCGTCTGCATAAACAGGCGGGAAAAGGACAGACAGGATGAATCCATTCCAGGCCCGAGGGGACAGCTCCATTGTCTCGACGAAAAGAAAAACTGCTGCGTGAATAAAAGAAGGAGCGAAGTCATCGCCTGGAGGAAAGACCCAAACGTCTCAGAGTGAAATGTCAGCGGACAAAAGCAGCAGATTGGCACAGCGAGGACCGGCTCAGACCACCTCGGTCCTGTTTCTGGGTCAGGACGGCAGAGGACAGCGATAATGTGGTCCATTAATGTTTTTACTGGCCCGCTCGCTGATCACACACAGAGCAGTGAAATCCAACCGTCTGTCTACACAAATGTTTAAATACATGAAACAAACTTTGAATGTTCCAATATGAAATATTAATATAAAGCTGACAGCTCGTACGATGGCGCTCAACGTTCTTCTCATGCTCAGGTGACGCATGAAGAGCGAGGACGTCCATAAATGGAGATCGTCGTCTGTGACCTGAAAGTCGTTTAAGTTACCTCACGTTAAATCA
The DNA here is from genome assembly GCA_014281875.1 of Nibea albiflora. Taxonomy (NCBI): domain Eukaryota; kingdom Metazoa; phylum Chordata; class Actinopteri; family Sciaenidae; genus Nibea; species Nibea albiflora. The sequence goes on along the minus strand of CM024805.1, from coordinate 21,053,218 downwards.
CGTTCGTAACAAGGCGGTTTCACGTTAACTACCTGAACTTTATTTTGAAAGTCTAACTGCAGGATGTGTTAACCTGACCACAGAGGGCCTCACCTGACTGCATGGACGTAAACAGTTAAAGGTCCAGTGTGTAGCATGTTTCCATGGGGGGTGAGCCATGTTTCTACGGCAGCCCAGAGGAGACAAACCAAACGCTGGCTGCAGTTTCTGCTGAGAGGGAGAGGTGAGGGGTTTTCACTTGGTTGCAGTCTGAGACTTCACCACTAGATGGCACTAAGGTCCACACACTGGACTGTCTCCAGTCTCCGGTTTGTAACGAGCAGCACTTCACCTCCACGGGACACGTCGACTTCTCACCGTTAACCTTTACAGATATTTATGGTTTCACGTGTTCGGGACATTTTCTGACTCTCAGTAAAAAGCTATAAATACACACACACACACACACACACACACACAGTTGTATCCATCATTCTGACTTTCTCCTGGTTTCTGTCCCACAGAAACAAAAGAGTCTTTGTTCTGGATCTGGACCGGGTCTCTCCTCTCTGCAGCCTTGCCAACTTCCTCCACACGAGGATTTAGGAATTAGGCAATAAAAAGGAGGCAGAGGAGAGATCCCACAGCTTGAAGCCAACAGACTGCAGACGGGTTTGTCCTGTGTTCTGTAGAGTCTCAGGACGGTGCTGACCTGTCGCAGAGATACCAGAACCTGCAGGAAGGTTTCAGGGTTCACTTCTTCAGACTGAGCTTTGAGAGAGCAGAGCCACCTCTGAGCTCCACTGCTGCTGCTGTTAGCTCAGTTAGCTGATGTTAGCTCAGTCAGTTAGCTGATGTTAGCTCAGTCAGTTAGCTGATGTTAGCTCAGTCAGTTAGCTGATGTTAGCTCAGTCAGTTAGCTGATGTTAGCCCAGTCAGTTAGCTGATGTTAGCTCAGTCAGTTAGCTGATGTTAGCTCAGTCAGTTAGCTGATGTTAGCTCAGTCAGATAGCTGATGTTAGCTCAGTTAGCTGATGTTAGCTCAGTCAGTTAGCTGATGTTAGCTCAGTCAGTTAGCAGCAGTCTTGTTGTTCTTTCTTTGGTTTAAACGAGTCACAAACTCTCCTGCTGAGGCTCCAAAGCTGAGTCACAGTTTTCAGAATAAACTGAAAACATGTGTGTGTGTGTGTGTGTGTGTGTGTGTGTGTGTTTTAATCAGTCATAACTAAGAGTTTCTTTAAACTAAAGTGTGTGTGTGTGTGTGTTTTAAATATCAGGTCCAAACTCAGTTTAGTTTCTCCACCTTAAGAGCCTCTTCACACATGAGAGGTTTCTGTCACACACTGCTCCAAACTGTCAGCTGATACATATACAGAGGAGTGTGTGTGTGTGTGTGTGTCTGTGTGTGTGTGAGAGAGGTTAGATGTGAGTCATGGGAACGAGCCAGATGCTTCAAACTGTTGATATCTAGAGAGTGAAATGATGAAACACCTGACAGCTAACAGTGACTTCACCGACAGGGAATCTGATCACACACACACACACACACACACACACACACACACACACACACACACACACACACACACACACACACACACACAGTGTGTCTAACATAATGGAATCGCTCCGCAGACGTCCCACAGCTCAGGATTGAGTTTCCTGATGGGGGAAAATCAGAATGCATTGTGGGAAACGGGCGTGTTAAGGGGAGGTCAGCTGGGCGGGGCGCAACGTGCCGACGATGTATCGTTACAAATATAAGTTCAGCGGTGAGCGGACCGTGGGAGGTCGCGGACACGAGCATGCCCTGGCCTCGTCCAGGAGGAGCTGGGACGTCCGGAGCGTTGAACGCTGCCGTGATCCGTCCACACTGAACCGTCAGCAGAAGAAAAGTCCAAAGATGAACGAGTCCAGGCTGCTGCCTGACAGACAGACAGACGTCCTGCTGTGACAGGAACATGTTTGTTATTAATGTTCATTCTCAAGATGTTTGTCCTTCTGATTACAAACATGTGCGTCCTGCAGGCCTCAGGCTTTTATTTTGAAAATCCTGCTTTGGTTCCACATTTGAAAGCTGATATCACACGAACACAAACAGCAGGCCACACACTGATGTTAGCATGTGTTAGTCCTGCAGTTATATTTAGAGCAGATGACATGTGTGACGTGAAGGGCAGAGGAGAGGAGGAGAGGAGGAGGGGAGAGGAGAGGAGAGGAGAGAGGAGGAGGGGAGGAGAGGAGGGGAGAGGAGAGGAGAGAGGAGGAGGGGAGGAAGAGGAGGGAGGGAGAGGAGGCGGGGAGAGGAGAGGAGAGGAAGAGGAAGAGAGGACGAGGAGGTGCAGGTGGAGAGGAGAGGAGAGGAGGGGAGAGGAAGAGAGGAGAGGAGAGGAGGGGAGAGGAGGGGAGGAGAGGGAGAGGAGAGGAGAGGAGAGGAAGGGAGAGGAGAGGAGAGAGGAGAGGGAGAGAGAGGAAGAGAGGAGAGGAGGGGAGGGGAGAGGAGGAAGGAGGAGGAGGGGAGAGGAAGAGAGGAGAGGAGCGGAGGGGAGAGGAGAGGAGAGGAGAGAGGCGCGGAGGGGAGGGGAGAGGAGGGGAGGGGAGAGGAAGAGAGGAGAGGAGGGAGGATGAGGAGAGGAGGGGAGAGGAGGAGGGGAGAGGAGGGGAGGGGAGAGGACGAGAGGAGCGGAGAGGAGAGGAGGGGAGGAGAGAGGAGGAGGGGAGAGGAGGAGGGGAGAGGAGGGGAGGGGAGAGGAAGAGAGGAGAGGAGAGGAGCGGAGAGGAGGAGAGAGGAGGAGGGGAGAGGAGGAGGGGAGAGGAGGGAGGAGAGAGGAGGAGGGGAGAGGAGGAGGGGAGAGGAAGAGAGAGAGGGATGAGGAGGGGAGAGGAGGAGGGGAGAGGAGGAGGGGAGAGGAAGAGAGGAGAGGAGAGGAGAGGAGGAGAGAGGAGGAGGGGAGAGGAGGAGGGGAGAGGAGGGGAGGAGAGAGGAGGAGGGGAGAGGAGGAGGAGAGAGGAGGAGGGGAGAGGAGGAGGGGAGAGGAGGGGAGGAGAGAGGAGGAGGGGAGAGGAGGGGAGAGGAGAGGAGGAGTAATACTACTTATAATACTTAATAATCCTGATTGTTCTGACTCCTCCCTCAGTTTTGGTCACACAAACACTAAAAAGGTCTCCAACCGGCCGGCTCGGCCTGGAATGGTGTGCTGTGACTTTTCTCAGAGTTTCACCAAAAACCACCTGTTCTTTCTCTCTCTCCCCAGGTCACATGTTTTAACTTCACACACTGAACTTCTTTTAAACAGGCAGGAGTTGTGAAGCATCATTAACACACAGCTGACACACACACACACAGGTGACACACACACACCTGAGAATGAATATAAACGATTGTACTGTGGAGGCCAGCAGACGATGGATTAACGTGTTTATTTGACTGTGTGTTGATGCCTGACAGGCTGATAACTGTGAACACAGCACAACGTTTAGCTCAGCTACAGGCTGCAAACAGCAGAGAGACGTGAACGTAACCTGAACACTTCAACACTTTATCTGACACCACAGTTTAATTAGAGCCTCCATCAGTGACGATGAGACGCCGTCTGATGCAGCTCTGCACTCTGAGATTCAGACTGATAACGACGAGGAGAGAGAGCATGAAGACCATTAAGTAGATATGATAGTGTGTGTGTGTGTGTGTGTGTGTGTGTGTGTGTGAGACTCAGGCCTCGGCCAAACAGCTCATGACCTTCAGCATCAGCTCCTCCTTCCTGTGTTTGGAGCTGACGGGCGCTCCTCTTCCTCTCAGCCAGGCCAGCAGAGTCGCAGAGTTCAGCTTGGACAGCTGCAAACACACATCAATATGTAAATGAGCCAGAGCTCTGCCAGCTGATTGGCTAACACAGGTCACATATAGTCATCGTTATTTATTAACCTATCTAACCAACTAATCTGATTGGACGAGAGCCGTTTCAAGATGGCCGATACAGAGAATAACTCAGCTAGCTGCAGTCTCAAGGTTTTAGACAGTCTTTGAGGACGTCACAGAGACTACGTCCAGGTTTTAGACAGTCTTTGAGGACGTCACAGAGACTACGTCCAGGTTTTAGACAGTCTGCGGGGACGTCACAGAGACTACGTCCAGGTTTTAGACAGTCACAGAGACTACGTCCAGGTTTTAGACAGTCTGCGAGGACGTCACAGAGACTACGTCCAGGTTTTAGACAGTCTGCGGAGACGTCACAGAGACTACGTCCAGGTTTTAGACAGTCTGCGGGGACGTCACAGAGACTACGTCCAGGTTTTAGACAGTCACAGAGACTACGTCCAGGTTTTAGACAGTCTGTGAGGACGTCACAGAGACTACTAAATGAGCAAGGACACAAGGACAGAGGGAAGTAAAGTAAAGGGAAGGAGACAGTAAGGTCTCCTCACCTGGTTGCTCCTGGCCATTTGCTCCACGTCCACGTCTCGTGCTGCAGATCTGGATTTCTTCGGCTTGGACTCAAACACAACTCCCTGAAACAACACAGGACAGAAACACCTGAGGAGTGTGAAGGTCTGCGGCTCCCTGCAGTCTGAGGTCACTAACTAAGTGTGCTCACCTTTCTGCTGCTGGACCAGGCGTCTTTGTTGGGGACATCAGAAGACGCGTGTGGTCGCTCGGGTGGTGCAGCTGATGGTGGTTTTGCTGCTCGGTCCTGCTGGTCTCTGCTGGACTCGGCAGCAGGTTTGCAGTCGATGCTGAAGGTCACTTTGTTTTTGGAGCTGGGCTTGGACTTGAACTTGATCTGGACCTGTGGGGCCGGGTTGAGCCGCAGTCCAGACTTAGCTGCAGGGCTGAGGCTGGACAGGTGCTTCACTCTGAGGTGAGCTGCTGGCTGAGGAGCAGCGCTGTGCTGGCTGAAGCGAGGAAGGATTGGTGGAGGAGGAGTTGTGAGGGCTGACACAGAAGAGACAGGAGCAGTGGTGGGAGTCTTCCTAAAGACAGGTAATGTCACCCTCTCCCTCTCCTCACCTCCTCCACCTCCACTCAACTGCTCCTTCAGCTTCTGGGCCCTCAGCAGGGCGACGTTGACGTGGCGCGATGGACACTTGTTCTTAAAGACAGGAACCAGTCTGGGAGCAGAGATCACTGGAGTCTGACTGGGAGGAGGAAGAGGGGCGAGGACAGAGGAGGAGGAGGAGGAGGAGGTGAGAGATGAAGCTGGCTGGAAGAGTGGTAGAAAAGAGGAGGAGGAGGAGGAGGAGGAGGAGGAGGATGAAGGCCAGTCTCCTTCTCTTCTACATCCTTGACTTTGCATCAGGCTGCTCCTAAATCCACATCCATTACCCAGAAGCCTCTGGGCTCTGTCCTGCTGGGAGAGACGGAACCAGGGCTTCACAGGACGGGGAGGAGGAGGACGAGGAGGAGTGAGGACCTGCCTGATGGAGAAGGAGGAGGTCACCACCTGTTCACCACCCGACACCTGAAGAAGAAGAGGAGAATAAACTAGAACACAGAGACTACGTCCAGGTTTTAGACAGTCTGCGGGGACGTCTCAGAGACTACGTCCAGGTTTTAGACAGTCTGCGGGGACGTCACAGAGACTGCGTCCAGGTTTTAGACAGTCTGTGGGGACGTCACAGAGACTACATCCAGGTTTTAGACAGTCTGTGGGGACGTCACAGAGACTACGTCCAGGTTTTAGACAGTCTGAGGGGACGTCACAGAGACTACGTCCAGGTTTTAGACAGTCTGCGGGACGTCACAGAGACTACGTCCAGGTTTTAGACAGTCTGCGGGGACGTCACAGAGACTACGTCCAGGTTTTAGAAGTCTGCGGGGACGTCACAGAGACTACGTCCAGGTTTTAGACAGTCTGTGGGACGTCACAGAGACTACGTCCAGGTTTTAGACAGTCTGCGGGACGTCACAGAGACTACGTCCAGGTTTTAGACAGTCTGCGGGACGTCACAGAGACTACGTCCAGGTTTTAGACAGTCTGTGGGACGTCACAGAGACTACGTCCAGGTTTTAGACAGTCTGTGGGACGTCTCAGAGACTACGTCCAGGTTTTAGACAGTCTGTAGGACGCTGTCTCTCGTTCAGCTCTCTCTGATCTCTGCAGAGTTGATAAAATGATTTTCAGCTGTGAAGAAAAAGCAGAACGAGGTCTCTGATGAGACTTTCTTCATTACAGCGTTACAATTTATAGTTTCATCTTCTGTGAGGAAACTCTCGAGTGGACGAAGAAATTTATTCCAACTATTAAAGAGTATAACAGAAACTGCTGATGATGAATAAGACCTCATAAAGACAAGAAGAGGACGTCTCCCTTCATTCAGACTCCCTTCACCGTCCTGTCGTCTGAATCATGAAATGAATCCTCACGATGAGAGGGAGGGAGAGGAGTCCTCCTCCCATCCTCCTTCCCCCTCACTCCTCCCCCTCCTGCCTCCTCCTCCTCCCTCCTCTCCCCCTCCCCCATCCTCCTACCTCCCCCTCCCCTCTCCTCCTCCCTCCTCTCCTCCGCCCCTCCTCCTCCTCACTCCCTCCCCCTCCTCCTCCTCCCACCTCCTCCTCCTCCTCCTCCTCCTCCTCCCCCTCCTCCTCCTCCTCCTGCTCACAGTCGTAAAACTGTCCGTGAAGCTTTTCCAGGTGGGAAACGCTCCGATAATCGCCTTACCTCCTGCACACCTCGCTCCACACGCTCGCTAAAGTAACCTGCATGTGTGAGTGTGTGTGTGTGTCAGAAACACACACACACACTCACAAGGCGCCCAAGTCTGGAGACTGCAACCCTCTCGAGTATTGAGTGTGTGAGGCTGTGCAGCCCGTCGTGTTTATCTGTTTGAATATACACACATACAGGAAAGGACAGGCGGAGGACACAGACTGGACTTAAGACTGGACTTACGACTGGACTTAAGACTGGACTTAAGACTGGACTTAAGACTGGACTTAAGACTGGACTTAAGACTGACTTAAGACTGGACTTAAGACTGGACTTAAGAATGGACTTAAGACTGACTTAAGACTGGACTTAAGAATGGACTTAAGACTGGACTTACGACTGGACTTACGACTGGACTTAAGAATGGACTTAAGACTGGACTTAAGACTGGACTTAAGACTGGACTTAAGACTCTTAGGACTTTAAAGTGCACCGCAGTAACCGCCTGTGTGTGTGTGTGTACCTGTCCTGTTGCAGCAGAGCTCAGACTGACACTGTGGTGACTGGGTTTGCTGGTCAGACGTGCAGGGAAGCCGCACACACTCCGCAGCCCGCCCCTGATGTCAGACAGGAAGGAGCCCAGCGCCCCCTGCAGGTCGGCCGGAGGGCAGCGCTGCACCGGCTGCAGGCGGATGCAGCTCAGAGGGTAGCTGCTCAGGGTGGAGGTTAAAGGAAGCCACCAAGAGTACAGACACACAGTCACCTGAGCCAGCACTGACACAGACAGAGTACAGACACACAATCACCTGAGCCAGCACTGACACAGAGTACAGACACACAGTCACCTGAGCCAGCACTGACACAGACAGAGTACAGACACACAGTCACCTGAGCCAGCACTGACACAGAGTACAGACACACAGTCACCTGAGCCAGCACTGACACAGACAGAGTACAGACACACAGTCACCTGAGCCAGCACTGACACAGAGTACAGACACACAGTCACCTGAGCCAGCACTGACACAGAGTACAGACACACAGTCACCTGAGCCAGCACTGACACAGACAGAGTACAGACACACAGTCACCTGAGCCAGCACTGACACAGAGTACAGACACACAATCACCTGAGCCAGCACTGACACAGAGTACAGACACACAGTCACCTGAGCCAGCACTGACACAGAGTACAGACACACAGTCACCTGAGCCAGCACTGACACAGAGTACAGACACACAGTCACCTGAGCCAGCACTGACACAGACAGAGTACAGACACACAGTCACCTGAGCCAGCACTGACACAGACAGAGTACAGACACACAATCACCTGAGCCAGCACTGACACAGAGTACAGACACACAGTCACCTGAGCCAGCAATGACACAGACAGAGTACAGACACACAGTCACCTGAGCCAGCACTGACACAGAGTACAGACACACAGTCACCTGAGCCAGCACTGACACAGACAGAGTACAGACACACAATCACCTGAGCCAGCACTGACACAGAGTACAGACACACAGTCACCTGAGCCAGCACTGACACAGACAGAGTACAGACACACAGTCACCTGAGCCAGCACTGACACAGAGTACAGACACACAGTCACCTGAGCCAGCACTGACACAGAGTACAGACACACAGTCACCTGAGCCAGCACTGACACAGACAGAGTACAGACACACAGTCACCTGAGCCAGCACTGACACAGAGTACAGACACACAATCACCTGAGCCAGCACTGACACAGAGTACAGACACACAGTCACCTGAGCCAGCACTGACACAGAGTACAGACACACAGTCACCTGAGCCAGCACTGACACAGAGTACAGACACACAGTCACCTGAGCCAGCACTGACACAGACAGAGTACAGACACACAGTCACCTGAGCCAGCACTGACACAGACAGAGTACAGACACACAATCACCTGAGCCAGCACTGACACAGAGTACAGACACACAGTCACCTGAGCCAGCACTGACACAGAGTACAGACACACAGTCACCTGAGCCAGCACTGACACAGAGTACAGACACACAGTCACCTGAGCCAGCACTGACACAGACAGAGTACAGACACACAGTCACCTGAGCCAGCACTGACACAGACAGAGTACAGACACACAGTCACCTGAGCCAGCACTGACACAGAGTACAGACACACAGTCACCTGAGCCAGCACTGACACAGACAGAGTACAGACACACAGTCACCTGAGCCAGCACTGACACAGAGTACAGACACACAGTCACCTGAGCCAGCACTGACACAGAGTACAGACACACAGTCACCTGAGCCAGCACTGACACAGACAGAGTACAGACACACAGTCACCTGAGCCAGCACTGACACAGACAGAGTACAGACACACAGTCACCTGAGCCAGCACTGACACAGAGTACAGACACACAGTCACCTGAGCCAGCACTGACACAGAGTACAGACACACAGTCACCTGAGCCAGCACTGACACAGAGTACAGACACACAGTCACCTGAGCCAGCACTGACACAGAGTACAGACACACAGTCACCTGAGCCAGCACTGACACAGAGTACAGACACACAGTCACCTGAGCCAGCACTGACACAGAGTACAGACACACAGTCACCTGAGCCAGCACTGACACAGACAGAGTACAGACACACAGTCACCTGAGCCAGCACTGACACAGAGTACAGACACACAGTCACCTGAGCCAGCACTGACACAGACAGCCTCGCTAACCTAACCTAGCTGCACAGCTAACCATGAGCTCGGTTCTGTCGGATCTTCGTGGATCTACATTCACTGGGACGGGTTCAGGATACGTGAAGAGTCTCTCACCCACAAGTCTGAAGTAGACGCTGCAGTACACCGCCTCCTCCTCTGCCAGCTCAGGCAGCCTGTAACCATACTGACACACACACACACACACACACACACACACACACTGTGATCCATGAGCCATGAAACACTGTTTGTCACTGAATGCAAAGATAATTAATCACAGAATAAATTAACTTTATTCAGTATTACATGACTGAGCTCATTGTGTGTGTGTGTGTGTGTGTGTGTGTGTGTGTGTGTGTGTGTGTGTGTGTACCAGACAGTTCCAGTGGTTCTGCAGGTCTCTGTAGGTCCTGAACGGTCCGTCTCTGGGTAACTGATGGCTGATGGTGATAATCTGACCTTTCTTCATGCTAAACACACACACACACACACACACACACACACACACACACACACACACACACACACACACACACACACACACACAGAACATAAATAGAGCTGCAGCTCCACCTGCTGCTCAGTCAGAATAAGAGAAGCTGCCATCAGACGTGGGAGTTTAGTTTACTGTTGTGTGTGTGTGTGTTGTGTGTGTTGTGTGTGTGTGTGTGTGTGTGTGTGTGTTGTGTCCAGCAGGTGGAACCGTCTTACCTGGGCAGGATGTGACACCAGATGGCTCCTCCAGTGGAGCTCGGGTCCAGGACGGCTTCAGGATCACTGCAGAACCTCCTCAGCACCAACGGAGAGAGGCCAAAGTCCTCCAGCTGAAACACGCACACACAAACAAACACACACAAAAATGTGTGTGTTTGTGTTGAAGTGTGTGTGTTGAAGTGTGTGTGTTGAAGTGTGTGTGTTGTCTCACTGTGGTTGGGGGCAGTCTGACGGTGCTGGCTTCGATGCTGATGCACAGGTGACCCTCACAGGTGTTCAGCTCCGTACCTCAAACACAAACACGAGTAATCAGAGTCTGTTTTATTTTGAAAATCAACTGGCCTCTTCCTGCTGTTTCTGTCTGACTTCCTGTCGTGCTCAGAGGTGACACTCACTGACAGCGCTGAGCCTCCCTCGCTCAGTCAGGAAGTCTTTACCTGAGGACACACACACGGAACAAACGTCACACACTCATCCAGTGTGTGTGAGTGTGACACACAGACGTCTGCAGCCAGCCTCTAGTGGACGACAAGAGGAACTGCAGTGTGCAAATGTTTACACACACACACACACACACACAGCTGATAATCAGTGTTGGCATACAGAGCTGCTCCTCTCGTGTTCTCCAGAGGTTAGACCCTGACCGCTCATGGCATCACTGAGATGAAACAAAGACTACAGAAGAAGAAGGAGCGCTGCAAACTAACACACACACACTCAGATGAGACACACACGTGACACGTGAACATGTTTGTTAGCGTGTTTGTAAGTACCAGCTATGAGGAAGAGTCCTGCTTTATTCCAGCTGGGAGACAGTCTGCAGATCAGAGAGTAGGACAGACAACACTGGAGGACACCTGGAAACACACACTGAGGAGGGCCCAGCTACACACACACACACACACACACACACACACACACACACACACACACACACACACACACAGTCAAATCAGCAGAAGTCAGTTACCAAAGATAAACATCTGTCTGTCTGTCCATCTGTCCATGTGTCTGTCTGTCCATCTGTCTGTCTGTCCATGTGTCTGTCTGTCCATGTGTCTGTCTGTCCATCTGTCTGTCTGTCCATGTGTCTGTCTGTCCATCTGTCTGTCCATGTGTCCATCACCTGCAGACTGCGTCTCTGTCCAAACAGCTGGAGGGCCCCTTTCTGGAAAAACGACTTCTGTTAGAAGAGAAGAAGAGATGATGATCAGACAGGACAGGACAAGACAAGACAGGACAAGACAGGACAGGACAGGACAGGACAGGACAGGACAAGACAAGACAAGACAAGACAAGACAGGACAGGACAGGACTAACAGGACAGGAGAAGGCAGGACAGGAAAGGAAAGGACAGGACAGGACAGGACAGGACAGGACAGGACAGGACAGGACAGGACAAGGGCCGCCTGTGGCTGGGAGGTAGAGCGGGTCATCCATTAATCAGATGATCGGGGGTTCGATGCCCGGCTCCTCCAGTGTTGAAGTGTCCTTGGGCAGATGAAGGCTGAACCATCAGTGTGTGAGCAGCTCCTCAAACTGAAGGTTATATAAGTACAGTCCAACAACATCACACACACACACACACACTCTCTGCTGAGTGTGTGTGATGTTTGGCTGCGTGTCAATCACATCATGTGACCATCGTGTGTGTGTACAGACTGAGGCGGCAGCAGCAACATCTCATTCATTCACGCTGGGGTGGAGGGAGCAGTGTAATCTATTACTACTCAACCCTGGCAGTGAACACCTTTAACAGTTATCTTATCAGAGAAATGGATGTGTGTGTGAGTCTGTGTGTGTGTGAGTCTGTGTGTGTGTGTGTGAGTCTGTGTGTGCGTGTGTGTGTGTGCGTGTGTGTGTTAGACCTTGGAAGTGAGGAAACCACACACTGCTAATGTGTGTGTGTGTGTTTCTTACAGCCATGACCACTGTGATCTGGGTGAAGGAGTCCAGGGATGGAGAGGCCAGACATCCGAGTACAGCAGCACCAGCTCTCTGTGGACACACACACACACACACACACACACACACACTTAAACCAAGGGCATGTCCAACAGGAATGCTGCATTCAAGTGACACAGTAAAAACCAGCTTTTGTCCTTCACAGTCAGAACTTTGACTTTTTACTGAACTACATTAGTCTGAATGTCTGAAAGTGTGTGAGCGCACACTGAATAACATGACACACGTCAAACACGTCACCTGACACACGTCAAACACGTCACATGTTCCATTTGATCGTTGTGTCACCTGCAGGTCTTCATCTGTTTGCTCCTCAGGTCGTCGTCCTCCTGCAGACTCACAGTGATGCACACCAGACTGTTCAGGTCAGGAAGCCCGAGGAAAAACACCGCCCGGCGGACTGCACCGCTCATCCTGCCCCCTGCACAGTTTCAACTTTCAAGACTTAGAATTTGTAATGCACTAACTACTTTAGTTACTTTCTGGGAGAAGTAACTCGTAACTGTAAGTAGTTACTTTTTTAGAGTAACTTGCCCACCATGTTAATGAGATACAAACACATTTGGAAGTGATGACGTGTCTCTCTCATGTGTGTTAAACTTAAAGATCATTTCTAATATTTATAGAATATTTACATACACATTTCTCTAATGTAAAGACACAATGAGTTTTGGAGATGTATGTAATAAGATTAAATGTTAAATTACATTAGCTGCAGCCATAATTAACAGTTAACTTACTGTCTCACCTGCTGACTCACCGCTTAGCTCAAACAAGCTAATAGCAGCTAAGTTAAATCCTTGTTTTTCGGTTTTTATATCGATTTCAACGACACCTAACTTATATTTACATTTACACTAGACCATGATGGTATTTATTCCTGAGAGAAATCCGAGTTTTATGACTGATGTCCATAAAACGACATAAATTAAATGAAACTTCTCCAATGCTAAACCTAGGCCTCGAAGCTAAAGATGGGGGCGGTGGTGAGCTCTCACTCTGCTTCGATTCACACAAACTAAAACCTGTCTGTCATAACCATTAGCCAGCTAGCTAGTAAAGTACTGCCGCGAGTGTCGCTTTGTGTTTACTAATGTTGAGTTATTATAAATGTATTAGTTTGACACTTTTAGAGACTTGATATGTGAAGACATAAGACACATGAGAAGACGACACATTTTGTAGTGGAGTGACAGTCTGTGTGAATATACGATCTTTAACTTGTAGTCCTTGTCTCTTTCCCGCCGTTGAGCAGCGGAAGAAGAGACGCGTCTGTTTGTCCACAAACTCTCGTTTCTGTCGCCATTTCTCAATTTCTACACGTCAGACAGGACTTCCGGCTGCCGCTGGTATGGCGCCAACAGGCACATTAAACCCCGGTTGCGTGAGACGCGTGAGATACGTGAGATAACCGCCCCGCGTGGGCTCACCCTGTGCGTGAGAAGCAGGCTTCCTTAAAAGTTGAACTGAGATGAACTTTAGCCCAGCCGATGACTGACAGGTTGTGAGGACCAATCAGACGGCGGCCGCTTATAGGTGTGCAAGACACCGGCCAATAGCAGCGCTAGAAGGTCGGTGGGGGGCGGGGTCTGTCGCAACAGCAGGAATGTTGAAGCGTCGTAAAGCAGCCAGAAATACATGGACTGTGACCGGAAATAGTGTTTCAAAATAAAACCAAAGAGCAGAAAATAAAATAAGATAAAAAGTGATGAATGAAGTCATCTGTTTATCTTGTACTGATATAATTTAGCTTTAAGCTTCAGTGTTAACGAATTATCTCAAATGAATGAATTAAGAACATTAATGATAAATATAAATGTTTTTATTATGTCTCTGCACATGTTCACTATTTTAGCACAGGCTTTAAATTAAAGTTACATAAGTAACTAGACAGGTATGTCTCATTAATGCATGTTAGTGTGTGTGTGTGTTACACTGTGTAATCCTGTGCTGTATTACGACAATAAAACTGAAGCTTTCACCAAGTGAACTGTGGCCACACATAACTTTATTTTGAAAGCGCAGACCGGAAGCGTCGTGCTGCCTCCAGGTGTCGGCGTGTCGGGCTGTGTTGGGAGTTTGGACCGGTTCACAGAATCTGGGTTAAATGTCGCGGCGTTTGTGCGGAGTCACGGTGCGGATTATATAACCTCGCGCAGGTAGACTGAGCGGCTCGTCACGGTTCTACTGTCGCCGCGTTCAGGGATACAAATGGGGGACAAGGAGGAGAAGAGCCCGGCGGGAGTGAAGTATTACAGGCTGTCAGAGGTGGAGGAGCAGAACTCGTTCAAGTCAACCTGGATCATCATCAACAACAAAGTCTACGATGTCACCAAGTTTCTGGAGGAGGTGAGCAACTTTCATGGAAAGTTTCCACCAAAGCAGAAACATTCAGACTAACTGAACTCTGTGTGTCTTCATTAAAGTCCAGTCCAACAGGCTCCTGGTTCTGGTTCTGGTTCTGTACTGTAGATTTTTTTTTTCCTGTACACAGTTCAAACCTTTATTTATACACGCCAGTTGAAGACACTGAAGTGTTTTACAGTAAAACTCTGTAAACATGAAATCAGCACTGACGTGTTTAATATCAGAGGAGCTCAGAGCGTTTATTACAGTAAAATGCTGCTTTGTTGTTGCTGCTCCGCCTGCATGAAGCAGCTAATTCATTTCACAGATTCCACAAGGAGGTCGCGTACCACCAGTGGTCCTCGCACCACAGTTTGAGAAACAGTGCTGCATTATTTCGTATTTACGAATTGAAAATATTCCTAATTATTAATTTATGATAAAAAACAAACCACAAACTATATTTTACCCTCCGGTCCTCACGTGTTAATTTTCAGAGTCATTAGCATTGAATAAACAGACCAGGTCCTGGAGAGTCCTGGAGAGTCCTGGAGAGTCCTGGAAGGTCCTGAGGTTATTTCAGGGTAGTGAACAGTTTGTTTGTGCTCCGGGGCCTGCAGCAGGTTAAACATGACTTCTAACCACCAGACAACGTTTGTCAAACATGTTTAAACGTTTGATGATGCAGCAGATCAGCTGCTTCACCTGCTCAGGTGTGTGTCAGGATGAAGAAACACATTCATGTTCATTCCTGTGTGTCAGAGAATAAAACATTATTAGAAAATGACTCATCGCTCTCACTGTTTGGACTCTGGACCTTTGACCAATCACCTCGATGCAGCGCGCCATGATGACTCGTGGTTTTCTCACCGCAGGTTTGAACCCTGTACACGGGTCAGAGCGCGGACATGTGATCAGACGCCACACTGATCAACATTTACTGAGACGATGATGATTGGAAATAATATCAGAGTTATCACGCTCACCTGAGGAGTGTGTGTGTGTGGAAAACCAGGAAACATTTTCTCCATAAAATCTGATCCAGCTTCACCAGAATCAGTGAAATAGTTGGTGCTGTGTGACTTAGTGCCGTAAAGCGTTACGTACTTCTCCTGATAAGTCACTGACTGTATACGATGGCGTCTCCTGTCAGCACCCTGGAGGAGAGGAGGTCCTGAGGGAGCAGGCCGGAGGAAACGCCACCGAGAGCTTCGAGGACGTCGGGCACTCCACCGACGCCAGAGAGATGGCGAGCAGCATGGTGATCGGAGAGCTGCACCCGGTCAGTGTCAGCAAGTCTGTCCATGTTACACCTCTGGGATCTGTAGCTCAGTGTGAAGAGTGGTAACCTGTCTGTCTGTCTGTCTGTCTGTCTGTCTGTCTGTCTGTCTGCAGGACGACAGACACAAGATCGCCCTACCTGAGGTGAGTGAAGCACTGTTCGTCATCGCTGTAGTGTCATGACTTACTGTGAGTCCTCGTATGTGACAGGAAACCTGATTCTGATTCTTTTACAGCAGATTCCACTGACCACTTTGAAGGATGAGAACAGGTACACACACACACACACACACACACACACACACTGTTGGCGTGACATAGTTCAGTTTGAACAGACAGAAGCTGAAACATCAGGATGACTCTGTGTCTGAACCCTGAACAGACGTTAGACTTAAGATTCAAGCTAGACCAGGATCTGTTAAGTCAGGATCTGTTAAGTCAGGATCTGTTAAGTCAGGATCTGTTAAGTCAGGATCTGTTAAGACCAGGATCTGTTAAGTCAGGATCTGTTAAGTCAGGATCTGTTAAGACTAGGATCGGTCGGTCGGTCGGTCGGTCGGTGTCTTCTCTTCTAGCTGTCTTCTCTCTTGCAGTTGGTGGTATAACTGGTTGATTCCCGCTCTGGTGGCGGCCATCGTCACACTGCTCTACCGCATGTACACCTCAGACGAAGAGTGACATCATCAGACGTGCAGCTGTGATGTCATCAACGGGCGGACGCCCGCTGTTTTGACGGACAGCTGCAGCAGCCAGTGGCAGCTTGGATGGCAGCAGAGCAGACGAGTGGCTGGATGGTGGATCAGTAACTGTACGCCGCCTCTCTCCTGTCACTGCACTACAATACCCAGCATTCATTTCATGCTGTTAACCAATCACATGGCATTATGTTAATGAAGTCATTCATGTTTTTATAAAATCTTAATGATTTGTAATCTTGTAGAAACACAGTGGATGTATAATTTGTATCTTTTTATATCTTTGTAACTGAATGTTAATGAGCTCATAAATATGCAATCATGCCACCGTCATGTGACTGTGCTCCACATGAAATACTGATTATGTCCTGAAGAAAATGTATGAAGTGTGTGTTTGCATTCATTCTCTGTAAACATTCACCTTCGTTTCAAATGGCTGCTTTTGATCATTTGGTTAAAGTTTTGTTCAAACTGTGTGTGAGGCTCAAATTTCTTCAAGTCTGAGTGAAGCTGTTTGTATCCTGAAACATGTTCTGTGTGTGTGTGTGTGTGTGTGTGTGTGAAGAAGTCTTGTCATCAAGCTAAGCTAACACACAGTGTATCCAGTACAGCCTTTAGTTATAATATTAGCAAGATGACCCAGAGACGACTGGAGGTGGGTCAGACGCGTCCATCAGGCAGCAGAACTCAGTGATGTGACTGCGATCTCTGCGTGCAGCGTCTTGTTTTCACAATAAAAGTGATAAAATCCGCCTGGTGCTTCACTTTTATCAGTCATGTTCTTCACTCCTACGGTCCACTGTGTCTGATTTAGAGCCATCTGTCGGTGCACTTGCTGATTTCACCCGCTTGGTTCACCCTCTGCTTCCAAGCATAAATAAATGAGAAACTCTGCAGCCAGTGTTTAGTTTGTCTGCTCTGGGCTACCGTAGAAGCAAAACAATGATTCTTCAATATTAGTCTGATAATCAATGACCACCTTCATCCTGCAGAAGGTTCAGCACAAACCGAGAACTGAAATAATCAAACATAAAGTTTTCTGTTCACTGTCCGAAGTCATCGGCTCAGCTGACCGACATGTGTCATGTGACTTCATCTACAGTCATCTACAAAAACAGATGATGAGGATTTAGTTTGTGTCGTCTATAATTGGACAGTGTGGTCATGAGAAGAATCAGGTGGAGGTCACAGTGGAGACGTGCTGCCACCTACAGCCTCAAAGCCTTCAGCACATGCTCCGATCAACAGGGTGTAATAAAGTCTCTAAAAAGGAAACAATGAAATTAAAATAACGTTGGTAGACAGCTGAAGTATTGATGCTGACAGCCAGTCTGTGGTCATGTGACGTCCTTTATCGGACAGGTAAGGAACTGTTCAGGTGTCACATATGTTTATTTAGGAACGTTCTGTCAACGTTACAGAAACACTGTGTACGTGTTCAGTGTGTGAGGTTGTCTGTCTGATCTGTGGTGCAGGTGGAGCTGTTTCATCTTGTAACTCTCATGTTCAGGAAGCAAACCATGATAGAAAGCTCCAGAGGGAAGTGGACCTTGAGTTGGTGTCAACTCATCAGATCACAGTCTGAGTTTCTGTGAGCAGCTGAGTAAAGTGTGAGGTGAGGAAACTCAGCATGATGGAGGTGATGACGTCACGGTTTGTTTACTGGCTGCTGTGTGACGCACTTTTGGAGCCACGTGGTGAAACAGCGCTGTGTTACGTAACAGCGGTTTGATTCTCAGAAACGTTTTTAGAACGTTGTCTACGTGTTACAATGAAACATGAGCCCGTAGAAGGGCCTAATGTCTCTTTAGTTCTGTTTGAATGTGACTTTTCAAAAAACATTGTATTGTTTTTAAACGGCTGTGTAATAATAAAGATATTTACACGTGTTATAATAATAATAATGGCACACGTGTTATAATAATAATATTGGCACGTGTTGTTTCTCACAGCAGTTTTAAACTTTGTTAAATTGATAAATTGAGAATGTTTTGTGTGAGATTACATGTAATTAAACTTTATTGTGTCTTGTTTGTGTTTGAACTTCATTCTCTCATCACTTCAATATGATGCAGGAGTTTTACTTGTAATGGAGTATTTTTACTTTGTTTATTGGTACTTAAATAGAAGAAGATCTGAATTCTTCTTCAGCCACTGAACATTGATGTTGTTTTTTATTTTGTTTATTGTTGTTTCATCTCTTTCATCTTGTTGTTGTTGTTTCATCTTGTTGTTGTTTAATCTCTTTCATCTTGTTGTTGTTGTTTCATCTCTTTCATCTTGTTGTTTCATCTTGTTGTTTCATCTCTTTCATCTTGTTGTTGTTGTTTCATCTCTTTCATCTTGTTGCTGTGGTGATGAGGTCATGCTTTCTGCTGCTGCACGCAAACAGGTGAAAGGTGACGTTTCTTACGTGATGTGGCGCGTGTTTCTGTGACAGCAGCTGCAGACTGCACGCGCTCTGTTGTCACCACCTTGTCCTCTGGAGGGGCGGGAGTCTCTGAACTATACAAGCTGCCCCGCACCGGGACTCCCGCGGACTCCGGACCGGCCTGCAGCTACAGCACACAGGCCGCCTGGCTGCCGGGCACCAATGTCCCGCTCACCGCTCCAGTTCCACAACGGGGGAGAGCCGCAGTCCATGAAGAACGGCCTGGAGGAGGAGGAGGATGAGGAGGGAGATCTGGACGACGAGGTGGACGCTTCCCACCTGGAGAGGTTTATGAAGGACAGGAGGAGAGCCCAGTCTCTGCCCGCCTACCCGGCGGCGCTCCTGGACGGCGTCCCCGGGAGCAACGAGAGGAAGCGGGTGAAGTTCGCCGACTCCATGGGCCTGAACCTGGCCAGCGTCAAGCACTTCAGCTCGCTGGAGGAGCCGCAGATCCCGAGCAAAGTTCTGTCCAGACACAAGAGCTTCCCGCCGCAGCAGCAGGACTTTCTGAACGACCTGTGTCAGAGCTTCAAGTCCAGCTTATACACGGACCGGCTGGTCTCCTGCTTCCCGGAGCCCCGGGAGGTGGAGCGGAGAGTCCAGCAGCTGCGCGTCTGCCTGGAGAAGGTCACCATCACGCAGTTTGACGTGCGGGGGCAGATCCGGGTCCTCACCGGCTGCACCGACAGAGAGGTCGGGGTGAGGTACAGCTTTAACGACTGGCTCTCGTACGTGGACGCGCAGGCTCTGCCCGTGGCCGCGGATCAGCCGGGCTTTGTGGGAGAGCGGTTCACCTTCACCGTGTACACGCCGCCCGTCATGGACCCCACATCGGCCGTGCACTTCGCCGTGTACCTGAAGAGTGTGGAGGGGGAGTTCTGGGACAACAACGAGGGGCAGAACTACACCCTCAGGTACCACTGCATGCCCAGCACCGCACCTTTTGTCAGCGCCGCCTTCCACGCCACCTGACCGGTGCGCAGAGCCCCGCGCGTAAAAGCTCTCCATGCGCGTAAAAGCTCTCCACGTCATGTGGAGGTCAGAGGACTCGTGTCACGCTCAGAGGATCTGCTGTCTTACACTCACAAGAAAACGGATGTGGGAAGTTTTTCAAAATAAAAAGCACCCTAGAGATTTTTGTCACCATGTTCAAACAGCAGCGGTCAGTGCTGAGCTGCTCTGTGGAGAGGTTAAAGGACCAAAACACACGAAACAGCTTCACACTCTCCTGAAATCAGTCAGATCAGCTGTGATCCTTTAAGATTTGAATTCACTCTCATAATGAATCCAGAAATGTGCTGAATGTTTTTGTGATCTCTTCAAATAAAAGTTGATTTCCTAAATGATCAGATGTGTTTCATCTCTGAGGCAGCACGGACACTCAAACTGTGGCACGAGGCCCGCTGCTGGACTTCCTGTTCTGCTACTTTGCATCCATTATCAGTTCAAATGTGACGTGAGGTAGTTCAAAGTTTACATGGAGGCTTCATAAACAGGAAATATGAGGAAGAGTTCAGATCAGGAGAAACTCTGAGGTTCTGACCCGGTTCTGTTCAGGATCCATCCTGATCCTCCTGCATGAGGGTCGGCTGCTGGATTTGAATCTGTCCGACTGTCTGTCTGTCCTCTGTACACGAGGGACAAAGTCCACAAGTTCAGCGCCTCTGAAAATAGTCCCGTTGACAAATGTGACGACATCTGTTTGATGTGTCAACACGGACAGGTTCAAAGTGATGGAGGAATATTTCAGGTAACTTTCAGGCTGCAGTTTATTGATTGACACATTAATAATCTCATCACCAACAGAAACATAAAATATGTTCCATGTTCATGATGAAGATGCTGCACTACGTTTCCCATGATGCTTAGCTGCACACTTCAGAGGAGGAGTGGAAGAGATGCAGTGAATCCAAAACACTGTCAAACACATCATCTTTGGTCTGAATGAAGTGAAATGCATCTTGGGAGTTGTAGTTGAATGTTAGCACGATGTTCTGTCTAACACTACATACCATTTGGACCGGGTCAGAACCTGGTCTGAGGTCGCACACTCTGCACACTGTGTGTGTGTGTGTTCCTCTGATGAAACAACC
>CM024805.1:21009841-21024841 GCA_014281875.1 Nibea albiflora | reverse complement strand
TCCCTTAATTTGTCCTCTGCTTACCTGCTGACTGACTGCTCGTGTCAAATCCTCACATTTTATTTCTCTCCTCGATTTTCTTCGATGTCCTCTAGCTACACGCTTGTTCCTGCATGCGTGTGATTGACGTGCAGAGCAGGGCAGGGCTGCGCTGGTGGAGTATTTGAACGTCCCGGTGAAACGTCCTGTGTGTTTTCCAAAGTGCCAGAGTCTCCTCTGGCTTCATCTCCTCATTAATTAGTCATGCACGTTCAAGAGCGCCACAGGCCCGTTTACAACCCGCCTTTCTGTGCATCGCTTTCTTCTTACAGTGCAGTCGTCCTCCACTCTCCTCTCTTCATCGCCTTTCATAAAAGCAGAACTACGAGAACCGGCGACTGGTGCAGCTTACATTTTCTCACCTCTCCGTTGGTCTCTCTCTCCTGATTCTTTCTCTTGCAGTGCAGCTGAGTCTTACGAATCTTTATTGGCATTGCTGTCAAAAGTCACTGCTGCCAAAGCGTGTATTAGTCTCTAACAATCATCTGAGAACAATACAGAATATTGATCTTTCCTTCTCTGGATTTCTCCTCATCTGTTCCCCGATCGCTCCGCTCACTTCATTTTTACACTTTTCACAAACAATCATTTGTTGAAGCAGCCGGCGCCCCGCGGGAAACATCGCGGAGACTTAAACAGCGATGACGAACAGCCAAACATCAGCACGACACAGCAGCCAGCTGACGAGCCCAGCGGCATGAAGCCCATCGAACTAACTGATGTATTGTCCAGCTCCGGTTCTGGCACGACACCAGCTCAACTCCCACAAACTGAGCTAACGGCAGCTAACAAACTGAGCTAACGGCAGCTAACAAACTGCGCTAACGGCAGCTAACAAACTGAGCTAACGGCAGCTAACAAACTGAGCTAACGGCAGCTAACAAACTGAGCTAACGGCAGCTGTCCATCAGGAAACTGTAAATCACAGAGTTAAGGCTACACACACACACAAGCGGCAGACATCTTAAAAAGGGCCAATGGGACGTCTTCGTTTACACGTCCCTCTTTATGTTACAGTTACTGCTCGTGTGTGACCTTGGAAATCTCTGTTCCTTAAGCCCCGCCCAGCAGCCTTAACGAGCTCGTTTGGTCGTCTCCTGTCTTGTTAATTGGCGACAATCCATCCAAAGGCCTCGCCCACGTATCACGCTCGCAGCCACTTTCTTTGTAACCTCGGCCATTTCTCACACACACACACACACACACACACACACACACACACACACACACATACACACACACACACACACACACACACACATTAATTACAGAGTAGGAAGATGAAGCAAACCGTCGTCACGTATCAGGACAGAGTGTGGAGTTCCCTCGCTCGCTGCACTCTCTGCTGTGATCTGTTCCAGCCCCACAGACAAAGAGAGGAGGAGGAGGAGATGAAGGGAGGAAGGAGAGAGGAGGAGGAGATGAAGGGAGGAAGGAGAGAGGAGGAGGAGATGAAGGGAGGAAGGAGAGAGGAGGAGATGAAGGGAGGAAGGAGAGAGGAGGAGGAGGAGATGAAGGGAGGAAGGAGAGAGGAGGAGGAGATGAAGGGAGGAAGGAGAGAGGAGGAGGAGATGAAGGGAGGAAGGAGAGAGGAGGAAAGGAGGAGATGAATGGAGGAAGGAGAGAGGAGGAAAGGAGGAGATGAAGGGAGGAAGGAGAGAGGAGGAGATGAAGGGAGGAAGGAGAGAGGAGGCAACGAGGAGATGAAGGGAGGAAGGAGAGAGGAGGAGATGAAGGGAGGAAGGAGAGAGGAGGAGATGAAGGGAGGAAGGAGAGAGGAGGCAACGAGGAGATGAAGGGAGGAAGGAGAGAGGAGGCAACGAGGAGATGAAGGGAGGAAGGAGAGAGGAGGAGGAGATGAACGGAGGAAGGAGAGAGGAGGAGGAGATGAAGGGAGGAAGGAGAGAGGAGGAAAGGAGGAGATGAAGGGAGGATGGAGAGAGGAGGAGGAGATGAAGGGAGGAAGGAGAGAGGAGGAGGAGATGAAGGGAGGATGGAGAGAGGAGGAGGAGATGAAGGGAGGATGGAGAGAGGAGGAGGAGATGAAGGGAGGAAGGAGAGAGGAGGAGGAGATGAAGGGAGGAAGGAGAGAGGAGGAGGAGATGAAGGGAGGATGGAGAGAGGAGGAGGAGATGAAGGGAGGAAGGAGAGAGGAGGAGGAGATGAAGGGAGGATGGAGAGAGGAGGAGGAGATGAAGGGAGGAAGGAGAGAGGAGGAGGAGATGAAGGGAGGAAGGAGAGAGGAGGAGGAGATGAAGGGAGGATGGAGAGAGGAGGAGGAGATGAAGGGAGGAAGGAGAGAGGAGGAGGAGATGAAGGGAGGAAGGACAGAGGAGGAGGAGATGAAGGGAGGAAGGAGAGAGGAGGAGGAGATGAAGGGAGGATGGAGAGAGGAGGAGGAGATGAAGGGAGGATGGAGAGAGGAGGAGGAGATGAAGGGAGGAAGGAGAGAGGAGGAAAGGAGGAGGCTGGTAATAAACTGCCAGACGTTCCGCTTCATTGCTCTCTCTCTCTTGTGAACATGAAGATCGTCTGTCTGTACGAAGTTTATCTGATTAGTTGAACTGTTCATTAACAGGAGAGCGTTACGTTCGCACAGTAAGGTCAGATCGTATAGAGACTTATGGAGAAACATCATGGAGGCCGATGCTCGCTCGCTCTCATTCACTGTTTGTGTCTCTCGACCACAGCTCGCTCTCTCTCGATCCACATTAAACTTCAGACTCAGATTCATGAAATAAAGGTCGAGTCTCAGAGTTTAGATTTCAGGCTGACTGGGAGATCCTGTCTGGATGCAACCGAAGAGTCCATAAGAAGCTACGGTTCAGGCATTTTTCAGATGTTTGGATTCGTTCTGCTTCTTTTGGTCAGTCCAACACAAAACTGTCACTGTCTCCTCACTGCTGGCTCCAAAATAAAGAGTTAACGCTGAAGTCAAGGCCACAAACGAGAGAGTGAAACGAGAGGCAGTGACTGTCAGAGAAGAGAAACGATGGGAAGGTTGGAGAGAGACAGACAGAGAGACAGACAGGGAGACAGACAGACAGAGACATACAGACAGACATACAGAGAGAGAGACAGACAGAGAGACAGACAGAGAGACAGACAGACAGAGACATACAGACAGACAGACAGAGAGAGACAGACAGAGAGAGAGACAGAGAGACAGACAGACAGAGAGGCAGACAGAGAGAGAGACAGACAGACAGAGACATACAGACAGACATACAGAGAGAGAGACAGACAGACAGACATACAGACAGAGAGACAGACAGACAGAGACATACAGACAGACATACAGAGAGAGAGACAGACAGACAGACATACAGACAGAGAGACAGACAGACAGAGACATACAGACAGACATACAGAGAGAGAGACAGACAGACAGACAGACAGTGACTCAGAGTCCTTCAGTATGAGGCTATGAAGCGTCGTCCACTTGAAGCTGTCATCGATCCACAGCTCCTCACAGCTGATTTATCCAAACACATCATCTGTCTCCTGCTTCTCCACCTCCTCCATCCTTCCCCACCTCCCTCTCTCTGCCTTCCTCCTGTTGTCCTTACATCACATTGCCTCTTTCAGTCAATGAATTTCATCATGCAGAGTGTGTGTGTGTGTGTGTGTGTGTGTGTGTGTGTGTGTGTGTGTGTGGAGTATCATCATTGCATCAGATCCACATTTCTAAGAATAGAAGAAGAACTACCAAACAACAGAAGAAGAAGCTGCAGCTGGGATCATCTCGCTCTCTGCATGTATGTTCATGTACCTGTCTGGACTACAGGTTGTACTCTGTGCTGTTACATGGCTGACATCACAGAGATGAAGAGGCTCACGGATCAAACTGTACTGAACAGCTGTTCATGGACCGGTTCAGCCCGTCCTCACTGTGTTCAGTCTTACATCGTCTCTGTCATTGGAACATACGTAATGTAGAATCAGATAAACACGAGCCAGAGAGGACGTGAGGCGACATCATGTCAGGAAGTGAGCTGAGAAATCCTCCATCGACTTCTTCTACTTCATCTGCTCTGACTGAGCTAACGTCACGTGACGTCTCCCAAACTAGACGAGTAGTTAACCGTTAGCCGTGCAACCCTTCTGAACGTCCCAGCACGTGTTGCAGATTTATTCTTGCTAGCTTTGCCGTGGAGCCCCGAGCATGAAGAAATGACACTAAGGAGCGTCTTATTTTTTAACAAGCTGACTTCATCAGAAACACGAGGAACTTTGTGACCAGGCCGCCATTTTTTACTGCTCGATAGGAACCAAATCCAACCACCGGCCAACCCGCACGTCACCGACCGTCAGCATTTAGTGTTTTTTACCTTTTCTCTGTTTGACCTGCTCAGTTTAAAAATGTGTGTGTGTTTCTACTGCAGGGACGTCCAGACGTGACATACAATAGTTACATTAACAGGAGACACACTGAAACATTTACATGAATCCTGACGCAAACTCAGAAGTCAGAATAAAACAGAACTTTTCATTTGTAAGTTGACTTCCTTCTGATGCTACAATCAGCTGTAATTTGGAGTCTCTTAAATCAAACCAACATGATTAAGTCTGTCAGCATCACGAGCTGCAGCCAGGATTTAATGGCTGCTGGGACTCGCGGGGTATTTGGTTGAATGCCAATAAAATTGTTTTAGCTCGTTAAAGTTTCTCATTACAACCAAAACTTCCACTCATCCAAATTTATTTTTAAATCCAGTTCAAGTTCTTAATGTTTCCTTTCTAGTGTTTTTCTTTCTTCTGCCTAAATTTGACAGGAAAACATCTTCCAACGTTTTACCGTCTGTAACGTTTGGTGGTTTTCAACGGGGTTGCAAAATTCTGGGATTTTTTTTTTTGATTGAGTTGGAAACTTTCCATGGGAATTAATGACATTTTATGGGAATTAACAGGAATATATGAATTTATGAGGCCGTCATGATGCCAGCGTGCCCCCAGTTTTCAGCTAATTCTCATTAATTCCCATGGAAAGTCTCCAATTTAACATATTTCCAAATTTAACCAGCGTAACTTAACATGGAAATTTTCCACCCTTTTGCAAAATAAAAAACAAACAAAATTTTACAAAAATTCCATATTTTGGGAAGCAAACCTAAAACCACATGACAATAAATGAGCTAAATGTTGCCTTTAGGAAGATCTTCAGAGTTTCTCCTTTAAGTGATGTATGGTGGTACTGTTACACTGTGACTACATTTGAACAGCCCATGCTCAGAAACCAAAACAACCACATTAGCAGACACATTGAAATGGCCCTTCACTGGAACAATGTTTCATTTTTGAGCCCCAAAAACTTGATCTCTGATTTTGTAATGTGCTATTTTTAAACCTGGACCGGGCAGCTCTGCGTGTTGGCAGCTTCTGAGGGAAGCGCGGGATGACTGTTTGAATTTTTGAGGGCTTCAAAAGTGAGAAATCAATACTTACACTTCAATACTTTGTAGG
This sequence comes from Nibea albiflora, assembly GCA_014281875.1. Lineage (NCBI taxonomy): Eukaryota > Metazoa > Chordata > Actinopteri > Sciaenidae > Nibea > Nibea albiflora. The sequence continues at coordinate 21,019,339 of CM024805.1, read as the reverse complement.
GGTGGTGATGATGGGAGGACTAAAAGAGACTGAAGGAGAAAAAAGATCTGACGTTTCAGAGTCCAGTCCTCTTTTTCAGACTTTTTTCTCCTGCTGCTCATCTTATTGAATTTCACATGTTGAGAGTGCACGACTTCTATCTGAGGAGAACGCCACGTTTTCATGCACAGGCCTAAAGTGACTCTGACAGTTCGTACTTCACAGTCGTAACACACAAACATGGTAAACATGATAAAGTCCAAGAACACAAACACATATTTAACCTCCGTCCTTCGCGTCGGGTGCTTCAACCCCTGCAAACCTTTTCTCTATAGTTTTTATTTGGCCTTTCAATTGATGTGCCTGAAGCTGTGTCTGCTGAGCGTTTAGCAGTTCATGCTCCAGATGTTTTGAGACTCCGGCAGGACATTCAACGATATGTGGGGCCATCAGAGCCGCAAAAGACAAGCGAAACTCAACAAAACTGCACAATCCACCCAAAGAATGTCTACAAAAACACAAATGGAACATTCTTGGTCCATTACAATTTACATTACACGTAAATAAACATTACTGTTCCGAATCAACACGTCAACATCCGTTTATATGCAGACGATACAGTTTTATATGCACCTGATTTTACTTGTACGGCCTGAAGCTTTCCAGATATCATGAATCATAGAGTGCTTTTAAAAAACTGCCTTCTGGTATCTTGATGAGTTAATATGTGATATAATCATATAAAAATATGCCTAACAATATCGATGTGGTGAAATAAACAAAAGGCTTTTTCTCAGTGTCAACACATTTATGTGACTAAAGACTGATCAGGTTTATTAAAAATGAAGTTCTGGAAAACCTTGAAAATTCTAATGAACAACGTGACGCTGTCTTATATTTAGAGTCATTAAATCACTTTTTAAAAGTTCTTGAAGAGCTTGTTACTAAAAACTGAATATTCCAGGGAAGTGTGAACTTAATCCAGCATGGCTGTAAAATGATTTCTATTCATTGACTGCTCTGGTTTATACCGACTGATGACTCAGTCAGGCTCAACAAGTGATCAACAAGTTGTGGGCTAAAACTCTAATTGAGTCTGTTGTAGAACGCACGCTGATCAAGGCTCAGAGAAACGTTCATCTGGATCATCTGCAGATTAATTCCACACCTGATATGTTCTGACCACGAGATGAGATCAATAAATCCACCTTTTGGTTTGCAGCCGAACCGTCGCCTCAGACAGCATGAATACATCAACTCGACTTCACATGCAGCCAACGAAACATTCATATCATGCAACATTCATACCAGTACTGATACATCTGAGGTAAGCCGGTATCAGCAGATGAAATGCATGGCTGCAGCCATAATTAAGGTTATTTTTGGCTCATAGCTTAATACCAGAGTCAGATTTTGAGCCAGACCCGTGCTCCTCCAACGCTCTACTGCTTCAGTGTGAGGAAGGGAGGAGGAGGAGGACAGGGAGTAAAGACCTGTCTGCTTCCATCCAGCTGAACAGCCCCCTTCTCGTTTTAATAGAGTTTGTTCAGCAGTATGAAGTCCTATACAATGTGTGTGTGCGTGTGTGTTACTGTGTGTGTCCAAAGCTGGGTAAAGCTAGCGGCACCCGCGGGGCATTCAGGTGTAAAAGCAGCAATAAAGGCGTGGGATTTCTGAGGAATGGAGGGAGGAAGGCTGGGTATTTTCACAAATCGAAAAATGGAGGAAGAGAGGGGGGGGGGGGGGGGTAAGAGCGAGGTGAGGGGGAGGAGGAAGAAGAGGAGGAGGAGGAGAAGGAGGAGGAGGAGGAGGAGGGGGAGGAGGAGGAGGAGGATATGATGGCGAGGTGAGGAGGAGGAGGAGGAGGAGGAGGAGGAGGAGGAGGAGGATATGATGGCGAGGTGAGGAGGAGGAGGAGGAGGAGGATATGATGGCGAGGTGAGGAGGAGGAGGAGGAGGAGGATATGATGGCGAGGTGAGGAGGAGGAGGAGGATATGATGGCGAGGTGACGCAGGCTTTCACGCAGGGTGTTGCCCTACTTTTCAGTTCAGCTCGTCTCGTTTGGTGCAGGCTTTCCCAAAATCTCTGGTCTCCCCAAACTGAGCTGCTCCTGCGTCAAAGGAAAGCTGGGATCTCACAGTGGATCTCACAGTAGATCTCACAGTGGATCACAGTGGATCTCACAGTAGATCTCACAGTGGATCACAGTGGATCTCACAGTGGATCTCACAGTGGATCTCACTGTGAGATCCACTCCATTTAATTCAGTATTGAAGCTGACAACAAGTCAGAGGCAGCAGAGGAAGACAGAGACTGGAGGCAGGTTGTGTTTAAAATCAGACTCCTGCTCAGAGCCTGTCTGTAAATGTAGACGTCACTGTTTGAAATTCGTTTGTGTTAGAAATTGTTCCGAATAAAGACGTCAACATGTTTTTATACAGTTTTATATGCACCTGGTTAGAATTCCACCTTCGTTCAGATCTCACATTTTAAATAGGACGGACTGTAAACGGTTTTAATCTGGATTCTTTAATAACTCTAGATTATTATGTGGTGCTTTTATTGCTTATGTTTTGTCCTGAGGTTGTCGAGACAGACTCTCTTTAAAAGCAGATCTTGATATCTTGATCAGATAAAATATGATATAACAAAAACTGCCTAACAATCCTCAATTGAATATTGAACACGTCGCCCGCTCGACGTCAGAGTTTGCTTTTATTCTGAAACTTATGCTTTTATTTTTGGGGTTGTCTTCAACATGCGTGCTGCTGTTAACTGCACAGTGTGTGTGTTTGTGGCCTCCTGCAGAGACAGGACACACTGCATAATAACCTTCAACACAAACGGCTTCATGACACTGTGTCGGCAGCTTCAAGTCCAGCAACAAGCCTCAGACGGGATCAAACATTTATTCATGTTTCTTCTGGCTGCAGGTGATTCAGGTAATGAGGTTAACCTTTACAGGAGAAGCCAACATGCAGAATTAACAAATCTCAGTGTGCGTTTGTAAAGCTGCAGCTGCTTACCATAAAACCTTGATTTCCACTTCATTTATTCGTCCAAGGAAATGTTATTTTAGCCTCCTGCTGCTTAACATGAACTCACATGAAGGATTTCTCTGCAGCAAACTCGTGCAGGACGGTTTAAAGTTCTCATTGGAACGTCTGCAGGTGTTCGAGCACTGAGGGGTTTCACTTCCTGTTCAAAGAAGGTGGAGAGCTTCTTTTATCCTCATGAGTTCACTCTGTCTGCCTCTTTTCTGTTTGATTAACAGTCAGTCCAAAAAGTTCAATTCATTGACATCAGTGTCTTCATCAATCCTGCTGTGAAGCACAAAGTCACGTCTCCAGTCGCCAGGGTTACGTCCTGCAGGTGAACACCTGGCTTCAGGTAACCTGTCCATCACAAATCCTCGGTGTGTTTACTGAGCTCAGAGTTTCTGTCCGTAACGGGCCGGCTTCCATCGACCTGGCAGGAATAACTCACCACCGACGTGGCATTTCATCTCAATTGAGTTAAAATGGCCGAAGGCTGTGTGACATTGTGGTGACATTAAGCAGCAGTAATCTGTGAGGAATGGCTCTGTAGAGGCCGCTGCTGTGTGTGTGTGTGTGTGTGTGTGTGTCAGCTGAAGTGCGACACACACACACACTGTGAACAGATTAAGAACAGTTACATTTATCTGTCAATACAAAATTCAACTCTGCAACTAGAATCAGTGAAATAGTTGGTGCTGTGTGACTTAGTGCCGTAAAGCGTTACGTACTTCTCCCGACCCGGAGCCCAAAGTTACATAGTGTGAGAACAGACGTACGACTGACAGAGACACCGTTCACCTGATCACAGGTCACCTGATCACAGGTCACCTGATCACAGGTCAGCTGATCACAGGTCAGCTGATCACAGGTCAGCTGATCACAGGTCAGTGTGGATCAGGTGACTATCAGAGGAGAGTTACAGACTTTAACTCTCTCTCATTAAACAGAACATGCTGGTTTAGTTTCTCTTCTACAAGCTGAGACTCTGCAGCTGTAATCCATCATCTTTACTCCTTAACTAACTTACAGAGGCACAACACACACACACACACACACACACACACACACACACACACACACACACACACACACACACACACACACACACACACACACACACACACACACAGAGTTATTCAGGGACAGACAAAATTAAGAATAAACTTTTTGAGCACAGTGAGAACGCCCACATGAACTCACGTCCACGTCCTCTATGTCCACGTCCTCTATGTCCACGTCCTCTATGTCCACGTCTTCTATGTCCACGTCCTCTCTTACTCAGACTGTCCGTGGCTCACTGCTGTGTCAGCTCTAATCTTTATGTTTAACTGTGTGAAGTCGTTTGATTTATTCCTCTGTGTCATCAGATGTTTCATTTAAAGCACACCAAACTGTCTCCACCTCCTCCACCTCTCATATAACACACTGTATGGATCTACACACAGGGGAGGAAACCTAAAGCCAGAGAGCGCCAAACACAAGCCTCCACATCCACAACAAGTGTGTGTGTGTGTGTGTGTGTGTGTGTGTGTGAGATATGGATTTTTCCAGAAGCTGGTAGTATTACAGCAGAGCTGTAACAAGGTGCATATTCCTCCTGTGATGTGTTTAATCCATGAGTCAGCGTGGGCGACAAGAAAACACACACAGAGTCAAAACATCTCTAAAACACGAAACACTGAACACACACATCGTCACAGAGACTATGTCCAGGTTTTAGACAGTCTGCAGGGAACAGAGACTACGTCCAGGTTTTAGACCGTCTGCGGGGACGTCACAGAGACTACGTCCAGGTTTTAGACAGTCTGCGGGGACATCTCAGAGAAAGACTGTGTGGTAACAAAAAGGCAGACGGCATTATGGGAACAAAGTGACCAGCGGTGAGGTGATTAGTCCGAGTTGCCACGGTAATGAGGGAGTGTGTTTTTGTGTGTGTGTGTGTGTCTGTGTGTGTGTGTGTGTAGGACAGGTGGTCAGTCAGTAAACAGGTGTTCATCTGCATACTAGTCAACCTGGTTAACCTGAGGGAGTGTGTGTGTGTGTGTGTGTGTCACACCTGTCTCTGTATCAGTGCCAGTGTCTGCCGTCCCTCCACAATCAGTCTCTCCACTGCTTTTGGGTCATCTATGTTCCTGTTGGCCCTGAAGGCATCACGCACCCTTCGCAGAGCGTAGGTCCTGCAGTAAAACACAGACACTTTAGTTTCAGGTGACAAACACACACGAACAGAAGATAACAAGCGAAACAAAAGTGTGCAGGCGAGACACAAACGTCTCTGAGGACGAGGACAAACGTCTCTGAGGACGAGGACAAACGTCTCTGAGGACGAGGACAAAACGTCTCTGAGGACGAGGACAAACGTCTCTGAGGACGAGGACAAACGTCTCTGAGGACGAGGACAAAACGTCTCTGAGGACGAGGACAAACGTCTCTGAGGACGAGGACAAACGTCTCTCTCTCAGACAACAACCAGAGTCAGAGCAGAAAGATCCGGAGGGACGGCTGGAAACTGTAACAAGGTACAACGAGTCAAAGCACAACAAGCCCACCATGGACTGAAACATCAAAGACCGGGACACGCCCTTCAAGGACCGGGACACGCCCTTCAAAGACCGGGACACGCCCTTCAAGGACCCGGACACGCCCTTCAAGGACCCGGACACGCCCTTCAAGGACCCGGACACGCCCTTCAAGGACCGCAGGACCAACTTTTTTTTTTTTTTTTAATTTGATCGGTTCCTCGTGGTTCCTTTTGGCTCTTTGTGGTTTCTTGTGGTTCCTTTTGGCTCTTTGTGGTTCCTTTTGGCTCTTTGTGGTTCCTCGTGGTTCCTTTTGGCTCTTTGTGGTTCCTCGTGGTTCCTTTTGGCTCTTTGTGGTTCCTTTTGGCTCTTTGTGGTTCCTCGTGGTTCCTTTTGGCTCTTTGTGGTTCCTTTTGGCTCTTTGTGGTTCCTTTTGGCTCTTTGTGGTTCCTCGTGGTTCCTTTTGGCTCTTTGTGGTTCCTTTTGGCTCTTTGTGGTTCCTTTTGGCTCTTTGTGGTTCCTCGTGGTTCCTTTTGGCTCTTTGTGGTTCCTCGTGGTTCCTTTTGGCTCTTTGTGGTTCCTTTTGGCTCTTTGTGGTTCCTCGTGGTTCCTTTTGGCTCTTTGTGGTTCCTTGTAGTTCCTCCCCTCTTTCCTCACTCCCCTCCTTGCTCTCCTCCCTCCTTCCAAACCCTCTTCAGTCCTTCCATCCTCCCTCTTTTCTTTCATTCCTCCACTTGTTCTTCTTCCTCACCTCCTTCCCGCTCTCTCCGTCTCGCCTTCAAACCAACCTAAACCCGTTTCCTCGTCACTCCTCCGTCACGTCCTCGTATTTAACGGCAGCGGGTAAATCCGATCCATCACAGTTTTATTGGTTCTGTCTTAAATCCTAAATGAGCTGGAGACACAGAGACGGACAGGAAGATGAATGAGCTTGGTGTGCAGCAGAGGAACTTCCCAAGGTCGACTCAGCGTGTCGAGAAGAGGGAAAATTAAACCAATCATCATTTTCACTTCAGCGCCTCCTTCCTGCTTTGATCGACTTCCTCGTCTGTCGTTTCTTCTTCTGGACTGGTCGTCACGGCGACCTGAAGTTCTGTCTGTATGTGTGAAGTCACCGAGGTCCAGACTGAGTTTACACCAGATAATCACACAGAAATATATCACTGAGGGAATATTTCACCGTGCATGGAAAGTTTCCTTCAAGGATTCAAGCACTGTCTAAAACCTGGATGTAGTTTCTGTGATGTCACCCACCTGTCAATCAAAGCTCTGAATCCTGCATAACTTTAAGCCTTAATATAATGTGAACAGGTGAGTTGTATATAAATTCACCCTCAGTACAGTTGTCATGAACGGGGAAATTAGCTACAGAGACCAAAACTGTTTTTTGTACCAGGCTGTAAACATGTTTATTTCTGCTGTCTAACATGGGGACTTATGGAGACTGACTCACTGCTGCAGCCAGCCTCAGGTTGGTCTCAGAGGGGAGCGTGGTCAGTCAGAAGCTTTGTCATGACGTGATAACGTCAGCTTCTCTGCACACACAGTGATGACACTGAGCTGGACTGAATCCACCAGGGACAGGAAGAGAGAGAGACAAAAGGAGGACATGAGAGACAGACAGATGGAGAGACAGACCGATGGAGAGACAGACCGATGGAGAGACAGACAGATGGAGAGACAGACCGATGGAGAGACAGACAGATGGAGAGACAGACAGATGGAGAGACAGACCGATGGAGAGACAGACAGATGGAGAGACAGACAGATGGAGAGACAGACCGATGGAGAGACAGACCGATGGAGAGACAGACAGATGGAGAGGCAGACCGATGGAGAGGCAGACAGATGGAGAGGCAGACAGATGGAGAGACAGACAGATGGAGAGACAGACAGATGGAGAGGCAGACCGATGGAGAGACAGACCGATGGAGAGGCAGACAGATGGAGAGACAGACAGATGGAGAGACAGACAGATGGAGAGGCAGACAGATGGAGAGGCGCTGATGACGACAGAGTGCGACAGGATTTGACTCACTAAAACACTAAATCCATTTGTTTGTTGTCCCACTTCTTCCTCCTCCATCTTTACCTCTCAGTCTGTCTCAAACAAACACAAACTAATCTCGACAAATTCATTCATTAACAAATTAATTAATTAATTAATCAGGAAGCTTTGGGGATTAACTTCAAACACAAACAGCATTCAGGAGGTTGTTTCAAGGCTTTTCAAGGCCCTGATTTATTGCTAAATGTTGCTGGTCTGAGGTCAGTAACATCTTGTATAAATAAATGTCAGAGTGTAATCCCTCTGTGGTAACCATGACTACAGCTGTACTCGAGTATTTCCTCTGATTACATTACTTCTGATCAGAAACTAGCGAGTCGACAACTTTGCTAACAGCCAAACATGCAAGTGACAGTCATGAAAACAAACTGGGCTACCACCAGCTAACATGAGCTAACAGACAGAGCTAACATGAGCTAACATTAGCTAACAGACAGAGCTAACATGAGCTAACATGAGCTAACAGACAGAGCTAACATGAGCTAACAGACAGAGCTAACATGAGCCAACAGACAGAGCTAACATGAGCTAACATGAACTAACATGAGCTAACAGACAGAGCTAACATGAGCTAACAGGCAGAGCTAACATGAGCTAACAGACAGAGCTAACATGAGCTAACATGAGCTAACAGACAGAGCTAACATGAGCTAACATGAGCTAACAGACAGAGCTAACATGAGCTAACAGACAGAGCTAACATGAGCTAACTGCAGCTAACAGACAGGTCAGTGTGGATCAGCAGGAGTTAGCTGACTCTGATGTTGTTCCATGTTTCAGACTTTTGTCCGTCTGCTCTGTCTAAACTACATTTCTGTTACTGTTTCCTGCTGCAGTGATCTAATTTTCCTGCAGAGAATCATGAATGTTTCATCTCACTTCTGTTTATTTCCATTTTCTCTCTCCCACCTTTCCTCACAGGAAGTGCTGTGAGCGTCTGCATCAGCTGTGATTGTAGTCGGCGAGCGAAGACAACAAAACACAGCCTGCAGGCACGTCTGGCATATTCAGGTCAGTCCACAACAATCCGTCCAGTGTGAGCACGCTGCAGCTGATGAGGGGAAGCCCGCAGCAGCATCCAAACTCTCATTCTTAAAAAATGAGAAAATGTTTTGCATATTTTGTGTCGGAGACACGAAGCTCCAGCTTCATGACGGACAGGCACAGAGCTGCAAACAGATGCAGAGCAGCCTTTGGTGTGACCTTAAATATGACCTTCAAACTGTGATGTCACACTTTGAATCTACAGACGTCGCCGTGTGACTGCAGCTTCTGCTTCGTGACGGGACACACTGCGAGACGCCGCTGAACCTGCACACACTGCATCAGGTGGAAAACACACAGTCACTCTGACTCACATTTCCACAGCGTTGCATCATGGGATGGCGTGTAAACAGCATGAGACTTTGACAGCAGAGTTTCACGTCACGTCAAGTTTGACTTCATGGAGAGGCCTGATGCATGCTGGGACATGTAGGCACTTTGAAGTCAATAAAATGATGCAGCAGTTTTCCTTTAATGTTTACACACACACACAGTTTATTTTATTTGGACCAGCAGCAGGAGGTGGAGGAGGCCATCTCTCATCTGACCGCTCCATAACTGAACACAGCAGCGGTCCACACGAGGGCGAGCAGGGAGGAGCGGCGCTCTGATCCGTACGTGTCATGACTGAAGATGGCGCGATGATGTGATGTCATCGTACCGTGAACGTGTGATGCAGACTCTGACATCACGGTTTACCACACTTATTATGGTCATCATCAGTGACGATCCTTCAGAGGGAAGGAAGTCCTCGTTTAGAGACATGAACAGGTGATCCAATCAGGACTCTGAACCACACCTGTCTGTCCACGCTGCACGCCAACGTCTGCAAACCTTCAAAATAAAACA
>CM024805.1:20984841-21004841 GCA_014281875.1 Nibea albiflora | reverse complement strand
GACTGTGGTTCAGGTTTACCTGTAAGACAGGTGTCACCTGGCCAGCTGCCGCAGGGCTCGATCGATGCTCGGCCCGATCCTGTGCAGACGTTTGCGGTCACGGCTCTGAAAGTGTGGACTGACCTACCTGAGCAGATCAGTGTGTCTCTAAAACCACTTATTGAATGTTTCATTATCAACCTGCCATGAAACATGAAGTGTGCACGTCGCTGGTCAAGATGCAGCAACAACCGTCTATTTATGAATGAACGTCTCTTCCTGAATTTACGATGCCTTCCTGAGGTTTCTGCTTTATTTGTTTCATGTCACACTCTGCTGAAGTAATTGAAGTCAGCGCAGCAGATGTAAACAAACCCGACCTCGGCTTTTAATTGGCGGCAAAATGCAAATGTAGTGGAAACGCTGCGAGGCTTTGATGTGTCGGAGAGAAGCTTGGAGAAAGTCCAAATCAAGCTACGGCAACTGGACTGAAGGGAACATCTGTGGTGATGATTCTTCATGTTTGTGGTGACAAAGTTCGAGTCCTGCAGGAAATACATCACGGACGAGTGCTGATGATGATTTATTTGAATCAGGAAGGCTTCATCTGTCAGTTTGTGGACAAACGCTCTGAAGCCTCGAGTTTCACATTTGGACCATCGCCATCTTGTTTTTTTGGAGCCAAAGCGACCACATTTGGAGAAGGCCATGGAGCTGGTGGACGTACAGAGAAGTGTCTGTATCTAGAGTCATTCTTCTAGCTCGGTTTCTGGTCTCCTCCTCGTTATAGCTTAATGGAACAGTTCCATTTAGTTTTGTTGGAAGCTTGTGGTGTATCTGAACCAGCCTGCCACCAGTTTTCAAAAGAAACCTTTGAACTCAAAAAGACATGAACCAGAAAGAAAAACTAGATCCAGTTCCAAATATCTTCATCTGTTTAGCTGCTACATGCTCCGTCTACAGGCTGGTGTCTAAGTGCCGTGTGCTGCTGACGCTGAGAGTGAACCGACACAGCACATTTGTAGCTGGAGAGGCAAACGACGAGCTGAAACTCTCTACGAAGCTCTGTACAGCCAAGAGGAGCTCCACATGCAGCTGGTACCCAGCACACGTCTCATTGTCACAGTATGAACATTGATTATTTCCACTTCAGTTCAAGTTAACTGCCACAAAGCAAACTTTGGTCCAGGTACGTTCCTGCATAGAAACGCTGCGTCCAATCAGCTGCAGCGGTCAGAGGTGAGGTTAGACTCTGATCACATCCACCAATTAGAAATAAAGTCATGAAAACAGCAGCTCAGCAAGTTTTACGGCCTGATTCTGAATTCATTAGAGCTTCATTTGAATAATAAAACACTAAAACTCCACCAGGATTAAATTTGTATATGAGACGTGAATCCTCAGATTTACAGCCGAGGTGATTAACTGGCTAATGGTGTGTGTGTGTGTGTGTGTGTGTGTGTGTGTGTGTGTGTGTGTGTGTGTGTGTGTGTGTGTGTGTGTGTGTGTGTGTGTGTGTGTGTGTGTGTGTGTGTGTCTTGGCCTTCTTCCTGGTCTTGTTGTTGAAGTTTGCTGTCCGAGCTGATCAGTTGGCTGTTTCACCTCTCTGAGTTCACGAGGCAATTTTCCAGCAGCGATATCAGAGAGAGAAATGTCAAGAGTGTTTGTGGAGAGGTAAGAGCTAAAACTAGTCTCTGAGACGTCCCCGCAGACTGTCTACAACCTGGACGTGGTCTCTATGACATCCCTGCAGACTGTCTGAAACCTGGACGTAGTCTCTGTGACATCCCCGCAGACTGTCTAAAACCTGGACGTAGTCTCTGAGACGTCCCCGCAGACTGTCTAAAACCTGGACGTAGTCTCTGTGACGTCCCCGCAGACTGTCTAAAACCTGGACGTAGTCTCAGAGACGTCTCCGCAGACTGTCTAAAACCTGGACGTAGTCTCTGTGACGTCCCACAGACTGTCTAAAACCTGGACGTAGTCTCTGTGACGTCCCCGCAGACTGTCTAAAACCTGGACGTAGTCTCTGAGACGTCCCCGCAGACTGTCTAAAACCTGGACGTAGTCTCTGTGACGTCCCCGCAGACTGTCTAAAACCTGGACGTAGTCTCTGTGACATCCCCGCAGACTGTCTAAAACCTGGACGTAGTCTCTGAGACGTCCCCGCAGACTGTCTAAAACCTGGACGTAGTCTCTGTGACGTCCCCGCAGACTGTCTAAAACCTGGACGTAGTCTCAGAGACGTCTCCGCAGACTGTCTAAAACCTGGACGTAGTCTCTGTGACGTCCCACAGACTGTCTAAAACCTGGACGTAGTCTCTGTGACGTCCCCGCAGACTGTCTAAAACCTGGACGTAGTCTCAGAGACGTCTCCGCAGACTGTCTAAAACCTGGACGTAGTCTCTGTGACGTCCCACAGACTGTCTAAAACCTGGACGTAGTCTCTGAGACGTCCCCGCAGACTGTCTAAAACCTGGACGTAGTCTCTGTGACGTCCCCGCAGACTGTCTAAAACCTGGACGTAGTCTCTGTGACGTCCCACAGACTGTCTAAAACCTGGACGTAGTCTCTGAGACGTCCCCGCAGACTGTCTAAAACCTGGACGTAGTCTCTGTGACGTCCCCGCAGACTGTCTAAAACCTGGACGTAGTCTCAGAGACGTCCCCGCAGACTGTCTAAAACCTGGACGTAGTCTCTGTGACAGGGAAATTAGCTACAGAGACCAAAACTGTTTTTTGTACCAGGCTGTAAACATGTTTATTTCTGCTGTCTAACATGGGGACTTATGGAAACTGACTCACTTCTGGAGCCAGCCTCAGGTGGACGTTAGAGGAACTGCAGTTTGTGGTACTTCCTGTGTCGTTTCAGTGTTTGTTTCTTGGCAGATTGGTGTCCTGATGGGACTTGTTGCAGCTAGCTGATGCTAACTGTAGCTGCAGCATGATTAGAGTAAATTCCTGTTGTCCTAATGAGGACTGATCCAGCCGTCCAGCCTACCGTGTGCCTCCTCCTCAGAGGAGGAGGAGGAGGAGGTCTCCCCTGTTCCTTCATTACTCTGTTTCTTACCGTCTCCTGGCTCCACACTTCAGGTCTCTGACTCTGAACTGCATTTCCCAGGAGGCAGATTATCTTCTGTGGAACCTTCATCAGCCTTCCCTGGTGTTCTTGGCGGGGTTGTAAATGAGATCTAACCCCTGGTGTACAGCACTAACAGCATTAGGTGAGAGAAAGCCGCCTGCCTGAACCTGGTTAATGACAACATGAGGTGAGGATGGTCAGGAACATTCCATCAGAACCAGTTTGAGGATAGAGTCCAGTGTATGAACACGTGACCTACTTCCTGTCCCGTCATGGGAGTGGGTCGCTCTGTCTGAGGTGCCTCCATTTTGTTCCCTGTTGAAGTTTTTCCTGATCTGGATCGAGGGTCTGTGGACAGATGGTGTCTGTCTGCTGCACAGACTGTGAAGCTCCCCGAGGCAAACTGTGACGGTGATGGCCGCATAAATGAAACGAAACTGAATGTGTGACACTGTCTAAAACCTGGACGTAGTCTCAGAGACGTCCCCACAGACTGTCTAAAACCTGGACGTAGTCTCTGTGACGTCCCCACAGACTGTCTAAAACCTGGACGTAGTCTCTGTGACGTCCCCGCAGACTGTCTAAAACCTGGATGTAGTCTCTGTGACGTCCCCGCAGACTGTCTAAAACCTGGACGTAGTCTCTGTGACGTCCCCGCAGACTGTCTAAAACCTGGACGTAGTCTCTGTGACGTCCCCGCAGACTGTCTAAAACCTGGACGTAGTCTCTGTGACGTCCCCGCAGACTGTCTAAAACCTGGACGTAGTCTCTGTGACGTCCCCGCAGACTGAAGGTCGCCTCATGTTCGTAGTCCTTGTTGTGGCTTCATCTCTGTACCTGCTTGTACAGTGCTGCTCTGTCCTCCTGCCTCTTGGGTCTGTCGGTGTTTCGGTTTAATGAGCGACCCTGTTAACTGGTGACTTTCAGCCTGATAACATCGTGGTGGCAACAGCGGTACACGTTCAGCCGAAGGTCGCGAGTTAACAGGGTCACACGTTAAGCTGAAACACCGGCGAGCTGTGGGATGCAAATGCCACGGCTGTGAGGGCTCTGAGCTCTGAGCGGACGTCACCGGGTCTTCCTGTCACCCGTCTGTCTCCCTGCTGTCCAGTCTGTCTTCAGCTGTCTGTCTCTGTGATGCTACACTCCCTCCGTTAGCCTCATTAGCGCCATTAGCTCCTCCGTCTTATTGCGGAGAGATCTTCCGTTCTCCATGACGTACCGTCGTCCCTGTCTCCTCATCCTCACTTCACCAGAGATTTAATGGCAACTTGCTACAGGTTGAAGCCAACTGAATACACCTCGCCTCACCCTCCCGTTTCCAAACTACGGTGGCCACGATGTTCGGAGTTTAGACCGGCTCTGTCTGTAGATATGAAAGTCTCTTTCTGAGGTAAAGAAACACAACGATGGACCTTTAATGTTAATTCTCGTATTTCTTTGACAAAGAAGATAAAAATGAGCGAAGTGATAAACAAAATACAATAAAACCAGCAGCATCAGTGTAATGTAGCGTAGCCTGAGAGTTAGCACGTAACCTGAGAGTTAGCACATGGCCTGAGAGTTAGCACGTGGCCTGAGAGTTAGCACGTGGCCTGAGAGTTAGCACGTGGCCTGAGAGTTAGCACATGGCCTGAGAGTTAGCACGTAGCCTGAGAGTTAGCACGTGGCCTGAGAGTTAGCACGTAGCCTGAGAGTTAGCACGTAGCCTGAGAGTTAGCACATGGCCTGAGAGTTAGCACTTAGCCTGAGAGTTAGCACGTAGCCTGAGAGTTAGCACGTAGCCTGAGCTGAAGTAATGACCTGCCCTAGCATGCTAACTGTATTAGCGACGGGGAGCGCTAGCATTTGTTCTGCTGTCAGCGAAGACAAATTAGCTGCTGCGCTAATTGTCGGGAACTGCAGGGAGATGCAGCAGTTTACAGGCCATCAGTCTGTGTGTGTGTGTGTGTGTGTGTGTGTGTGTGTGTGTGTGTGTGTGTGTGTGTGTGTGTGGTGTGTACAGTCTTTTGCTGTTCAAATATCACCCAGTATGTCAAATTGATTTCTCTGGTGTGACTTTGTGTGTGCAGCCTTTTCCTCTGTGTGTGTTGAGGAAGGTTTGGTCGGCTCAGCAGGTTCAGGAAGGGCTTTCTAGAACAGATGGAGGACACACACACACACACACACACACACACACACACACACACACGCACACACACACACAGGGTCCATGGTGAGCTGCTCTATTATATAACATCTGAAAACACTTCCTGGACTCTGTTTAAATGTGTGAATCAGTTGAGCGGTGACATCCTGACGTGTTGGTGAATGAAGACGAAGGAGGCGATAAACTGAAACCAGCTCAGAGAATTTGTTTAGTTTCTTTCAGTGTTATAAAATTTAACAAAGTGAGCTGAGACCCGACGGCGGCTGCTTCTGTAGGCGAACATGTGACCTCACGTCACGTTAAGGTCACTTATAATCTGATTACTCAGAGGAAGAAGCTGTTTCAGCTCTCCATGCTCCACCTCACCATGCTCCACCTCTCCATGCTCCACCTCACCATGCTCCACCTCACCATGCTCCACCTCTCCATGCTCCACCTCTCCATGCTCCACCTCTCCATGCTCCACCTCGCCATGCTCCACCTCTCCATGCTCCACCTCTCCATGCTCCACCTCTCCATGCTCCACCTCGCCATGCTCCACCTCGCCATGCTCCACCTCTCCATGCTCCACCTTCACAGACTGTTTCTCAGGATCAGCTGGAGGAAAACTGGACAACATCAGAAGACGCTGAAGAAGAAGACACTCGTTGGCATCAAAGATGCGATCGGAGCTTAAATAAATCTGAACATACTTTTTATTATAGTCAACAAATCAAGGATGCATCTCTCAGTACTTCCTCACTTCCTGTCTGTAGATCTCAGCTCCAAGCCCATTGGCTGACGACTTTAATTATGTCTGAGCACAGTGCAGATCTGAAACATTAAGGTCCCCGTGTTTCTTTCCTCGGTGTGTCTTCACACTGCAGCATCTTAAATCCACGTTTTATGACCTGCGAGGTCTCGGCGGGTCTCTGAAAGTTAGCACCCCTGCACGGCCTCCCGTCTTTATCTGAGCCGGTAAGAAATGGTGAAAATAAAACTTTCAGCTGCTAATAAGGAGGCGGCGGAGTGTGTCGGGTTCTCTGCGGACCTGACAGAAGATTACAGGAAAATATAAAACAGCCGGAGATGTTCTCTGTGGCGTCAGTCTGCTGCTTCACAGTTCTCATGGCTGCAATCAGATGGAGTTTATGCTTTACAGCGGGCTCATAATGTGTCCTGTATGTAAATATTAGCAGTCATGTCTGTGTGAGGACGCACCCAAAGCATAATTCAGGTTTTTACAACTCAGGCTTCATTTTTGTGGCTGCGACAGCAGGAGGAATACCAGGTCTCAACTCAGGAGGTAACTCTTCACGTCGGAGGGTTGGACGAGGTGTCGCGATCCTCTGACTGACGCTAACTAACCTACACAACAAACACTACAGGCAGGAGTAAACAAGACGTAGAAGAAGAAGTCACTGGCCTTGCAAACTCTTGAAGGTTTCTGTCGATGAGCTACTTCCTCATGTTACTTCAGTTTTCCTGAAATCCTTCATGTACGTTAATGCCCAGCACAGAAGGATCGCAAAGTTTCTGTCTAGATCTGAATGCTGGAACCAGTACCAGTACTACTTGGTACTGGGTTAGTTGGTATCAAGTACTGATATGAAGCCTTAGTAATCTCCAAGTCTCCTTACTCTTCGCTACGCACCGGCGTGCGATGTTGGAGGTCAGGTCAGGAGGAGACGACGCAGACAGTCCAGCTTTGGTTGGACGTCTGCTGGGGTTGGAGCAGAATACATTTCCATGGATGGAGATCGGACCTGCAGGTCGGCTGCTTTCATCCTCTCTCTCTGCCGCCAATTACTTTTCAACACGACTCTCCGGGCCGACACGCCGGCTCTCCTCTCTTTCATCCGTGTCTCTTTTTCTACAGTGGCAGCAGTTTTCCAGTGAAACTTCAAACTTCATGAAAAGTCTTCTCTCTTTATTAAGAGCTCGGCTCCAAAGTCTACAGACTGACTTTTCCTGGGCTCCCTTTGTGTTAACCTGCAGAGCTGGAATATTTTCTCCATCCATGTTTTCCTAATTTTGAAGCAGGTGGATGTGAAGCGAGCTTTTGATTTGTATTGCACAAACTCGACCTCATCCTGTTTTATCTCGACTGTTTTCAGGCAGGAACAGCTGAGAATGAGTCATGGTGTGTGGTTTCAGCACAGCGTTGGTGTGTTTGAGTATTTATGGTTATTTTCATTATTTTCCTGTTTTGCCTGTGAAACATTGTGAAATAACTTCTGCATGTGTTTTTACAACCAGCAGAAGAACAAAGAGAAACTATTGTAACTATTCACATTTAAGCAGCCGGAGCCGGAACGTTTTGGATTCTTTGTTGAGAATAGAGCTTTTTGTAGACGAACATTGTTTGAGTTGAAGATAAGTTCATATCCGGGTCAGATGAGGTTTTCTGAAAGTTAGTTATTGGTTGATTAATCATCATGAAACTCGTTCCTGGTTAGAACGAGTCTGTATCACGTGTTCATCGCGAGGTAATTACTTAAATACCTTTAACCAGGCGATCAGTGCCTCATTTGTTACACACATAATCTCACAAATTATTGTGCATTTTAATACAAACACACATTTTCAGCCACAGCAGATGTTATAAAAAGAGCTGAAGTCTGTCATTATTGTTATTTTTTCAATATTGTATAATTATGAACAGAGTCCCCGAGGACGACGGCGAGTGGGTGACAGCTAAACGGGAAAGAAATGAGATGTCTGCTTCTTCAAATCCCCAAACACTCAAATATGAATTGCAAATCTGCAAAATTAGCCAAAAACAACCCGACTGTGTGTGTGTGTGTGTGTGTGTGTGTGTGTGTGTGTGTGTGTGTGTGTGTGTGTGTGTGTGTGTGTGTGTGTGTGTGTGTGTGTGTGTGTGCGGCATAATTTCAATTTCCAATTTGCACTCTTTCCAACGTCTCTTGAGCATATGTTTACTGTGTTGCAGCCAGGATTCACACTCCTACACACTTCCTCTCTCTCTCTTACACACACACACACACACACAGCAGTGGTAGCTGACAGGTGTACAGGTAGTCTCTCTGCAGGTAAAGGTCTTCAGCAGCGTTTCCAACAGGTGAAGTCAGACTCATGAAACTGAGCACGTGCAGAGAATGAACCTTGATGAAGACACACAGGTCAGCAGAGGCTCAGTGACATAAATTAAGGCCTGATTCACACTTTAATTAATGAAATGACATTTTAAATGAGGACTGCTGAGCAAAGAGACGTCAGAGTAAAAGATGCCAGTTATTTAAATGTAAGGTCTGTTTTAATTTCACGTCTGCTCTCAGATTCTGACTTGCTGTTGGATGTTGTTTACCAAATATCCAGTCGTAGTTTTTCCTCCAATTATTTCGTCTACAGTCTGTATTTTGTTCAGAACTGCAGCAGGAAACACGACAACACTCCTGATCTCAGGCCTGGCGTGAAAAATGCTTCATGACAACACAGCAACAACAACAACATCCAAAGTAAACTTTATATTTTGCACAGTCTACAGATTTTCCTCCCTCTGAAGCTGCTGTGTGCTGAATCTGACAGTTTGGAGGAAAAAAACGATGTTTGATGCGGCCGCGTGGTCACTGCAGAGGATGATTGATTCAGATCAGCCCTCGCCGTCCTGAGGGACGACGGCTCCAAGCGATCGATACGCCGGCCGGCTGGCCTCCTCATATTCATAAAGAGTCTCCGTGCTGCTGCGAGGCTCGGCTTCACAGGCTGACTCGATTTCCATGATGACAAAGAGCTTCCTGACGGCCCTGAGCAGACTGCCACTGTGAAATAATAATGAACCATGACAAATAAACAGCCATTACAAAGCGGATCAGACGGCATGAATAATGGAAGAAGAAGAAGAAGAAGAAGAAGAAGAAGAAGAAGAAGAAGAAGAAGAAGAAGAAGAAGAAGAAGAAGAAGAAGAAGAAGAAGAAGAAGAAGAAGAAGAAGAAGAAGAAGAAGAAGAAGAAGAAGAAGAAGAAGAAGAAGAAGAAGAAGAAGAGTCATGCTAGAACAGGAGCTACAGATAACGATAACGAGTTCACGACATTGAGACGACAATTCACTGGATGAGTCGAATGAATAAGACGTCCGATCAAACAGAAGTGTGTGTGTGTGTGTGTGTGTGTGTGTGTGTGTGTGTGTGTGTGTGTGAAAGGAAACAAATTCTATGTGTGACTGAGAGCTGCAACCTCTGCACTTTTCTCCTCCAACCATAAAATCTCCCTTCTTCAACATGTCAGACACTCCTCCTCTCCTCTCCTCCTCTCCTTGTTTCCTCTCCTCCTGGACAGAAAGGAGGGAGGACTGAAAGAAGTATTAACATCGTAAGAGTACCAAGAAACAATAAGTCAACGTCCAGGGACTGCGGGGACGTCACAGAGACTACGTCCAGGTTTTAGACAGTCTGCGGGGACGTCACAGAGACTACGTCCAGCTTTTAGACAGTCTGCGGGGACGTCACAGAGACTACGTCCAGCTTTTAGACAGTCTGCGGGGACGTCACAGAGACTACGTCCAGCTTTTAGACAGTCTGCGGGGACGTCACGGAGACTACGTCCAGGTTTTAGACAGTCTGCGGGGACGTCACAGAGACTACGTCCAGGTTTTAGACAGTCTGCGGGGACGTCACAGAGACTACGTCCAGCTTTTAGACAGTCTGCGGGGACGTCACAGAGACTACGTCCAGGTTTTAGACAGTCTGCGGGGACGTCACAGAGACTACGTCCAGCTTTTAGACAGTCTGCGGGGACGTCACAGAGACTACGTCCAGGTTTTAGACAGGAGCAGTGAGGCAGATTTAGGGAGTGGGGAGGACACCAAGTTTACAGTCTTTTGTAAAGAGACTGTTGGAGGTGGAGGTGGAGGTGGAGGTGGAGGTGGAGGTGGAGGGAGTGAAGATGGATGTGGGGTCGTTCCAGGACTCGCTGTTTTAAATAAACGCCACAGTATCAGCCAATCAGTCTGACTACAGCTCCCATAAATCCTGTTGCAGTGCGGCCGCCCTGCAGGCCAACTTATCATGTGTTTCAGTGCAGGAGGCTGACACACACACACACACACACACACACACTCATGCATATATACTGCAGCTGTCCTGGTTTATGACTGCACACACCTCGTATATACAGTGTGTCAGGTCACAAACAAACGCGTAAACTTCCCTGAAGTTAAAGTCGTGGACGCGGTCGAGCAGTGAAGTGACGCCTCGTAGTGCTCACCATGTTTTTGTTTCATCAGTTTCAGGTGGAAGTGATCGCTGAGTGTTTTCCAAATCATCCATCAGCGTTCAGATCGATTTCTCTGCCCCGAGCTTTCCCTTCATCTCTGTGAAAATCAACGTGATGCAGATAAATAATCCATAAAACTCAGAACTCATTTTCACTCAACTGTATCCATTTATAAAGGAGGCGCCGTCTCTTTAAGACGATGCGTTCATGTGCCGCAACATCCAGTTTAAGAACTCAGTATTTGTTAAAATGAACCTCCAGGTTCAGAGTGTAATCCCTCTGTGGTAACCATGACTACAGCTGTACTCGAGTATTTACTCTGATTACATTACTTCTGATCTAACAGCCAATCAGCAGCAGCAGCTAATATTACTGACTAGTCCAACAGCAGTCAGCCCAGCTCGGCGTCTGTCTTTCTAACAGACTGAGCTAACATGAGCTAACAGCAGCTAACAGACTGAGCTAACATGAGCTAACAGCAGCTAACAGACTGAGCTAACATGAGCTAACAGCAGCTAACAGACTGAGCTAACATGAGCTAACAGCAGCTAACAGACTGAGCTAACATGAGCTAACAGCAGCTAACAGACTGAGCTAACATGAGCTAACAGCAGCTAACAGACTGAGCTAACATGAGCTAACAGCAGCTAACAGACTGAGCTAACATGAGCTAACAGCAGCTCCAGTTTCACCAGAATCAGTGAAATAGTTGGTGCTGTGTGACTTAGTGCTGTAAAGCGTTACGTACTTCTCCTGACCCGGAGCCCAAAGTTACATAGTGTGAGAACAGACGTACGACTGACAGAGACACCGTTCACCTGATCACAGGTCAGCTGATCACAGGTCAGCTGATCACAGGTCAGCTGATCACAGGTCATCTGATCACAGGTCAGCTGATCACAGGTCAGCTGATCACAGGTCAGCTGATCACAGGTCAGTGTGGCAGACGTCAGATTATGTGAAGCTGAACTCTAAAATCTTTAAAAACAGAAGATGTCTGACTCCAAACTGAAGGCTACAAAACAGACGGTGAGGATTTGAACAGGTGAAGTAAACAACAGTGACTGACTTCAGTTTTTCTGCTGACTCACACTTTAAAACAGGAAAATGAGCCGCGACATTTAACGTGTCACATCCTGCAGCTTCATCGCCTGTCATGGACGCTGTTATTTTCATTCACTTGAATACCAGAGAGAGAGACAGAGGCGGATGTCGGACGTTGTGTAACTGTCCGTGTTGGCGAGCGAGCAGTGTCGTGAACAGGAAGGAGAGGCGTGAGCCACAGGAAGTGGTCATCGTGCCAGAGAGGGACTCCCTCTGATGGGAGGGGGCGAGTGACACTCCTGCAGAGAGAGAGAGAGACACCACCTGTTCTCATACACTCCATCACACACTCGTCGTGATCGTCATGGCATGTGTTCGCTATGGGAACCACGGCGGTGCGGAAATAGCTTCCTCTCACTGTGTGTGTGTGTGTGTGTGTGTGTGTGTGTGTGTGTGTGTGTGTGTGTGTGTGTGTGTGTGTGTGTGTGTGTGTGTGTGTGTGTGTGTGTGTGTGTGTGTGTGTGTGTGTGTTGAATTTCTTGCTGACGAGCTTTAATATCGTCTCATGTCAGTCGTGTCTGTCCTCTTATCCGCTCGTGCTGCTCCTCCCCCGTAATGTTCTCCAGCTCCTCGTGGAGGACCTCGAGGCGTGCTGGATGGGCTGTGTCGCCCCTCCAGCAGGTTCTGGGTCTGCTCCGGGGTCTCGAGCCACCAGAAGGATCCTGGTGGAACGTAGCTGGACCAGAGAATCGAGAGCTTTGTCTTCCTCTCGCCCTCATTGTTCTTCACTCGTTCCCTTCCACCTGTTTTCATAATGAAACACGACCGGACTCTGAACCGACCAAACTAAGATCAGCTTAACCGCCTCGTTAACTCGAACAATCTCCAACTCCTGTTTGGTAAAAATCCTCAATTCACAGAGCGAGGTGTGGTCATGAGTTTTTGTCAGAGGAGTCTGGCCTGGTGGCTTTAACGTCCCCGTCACCACACAAGCTGTCAACATGTTTATTTCTGCTGTGAAGTTGGACATTTGTCCGTTTGGACGTATGTGTGACGACAAAATGAACTTTTACATTTTTTTTTAAATTTTGCACCACTGAACTGATTTAATCCAATCTGCAGCCAGTAAGAGACTAATTATGTCATTTTATTCACTCTGTTCTCATTTACCTACACCTGTCTGTGCAGGCTTCACTATACACACACACATATACATATATACATATATATATATATATATATATATATATATGTATATATGTGTGTGTGTATATATATATATATACAATGTGTAGTATCTCTCTCTATAGGCCCATCCCTGTCTCTCTCTCGCTCTCTCTGCAGTATGTAATTTATCACCTCTCTCTATCAGCGTGTCACTTTTTAGAGGCTGAATGAATCCCTCTGCACTGAAACTGCTGCTGTGTGTGTGTGTGTGTGCGTGTGTGTGTGTGTGTGTGTGTGTGTGTGTGTGTGTGTGTGTGTGTGTGTGTGTGTGTGTGTGTGTGTGTGTGTGCGCAGGCTTTATATCTTTCCGTAACGTGTGTGTCATGTCAGAAGTTCACGAGTGACATCTATTTCATGCCATGCACCCGCCGCGTGTGCGTGCAATGCGACACCGTAACCTTGGCGACCACTGCCGTTGTATTTCCTGCAGTTTTTGGTCATCGAGCCTCGAGCTTTATTCCTCCATCTTTTTGACGTGCAGTGGGTGTGTGTTGTGTTGTGTTGTGTTGTGTTGTGTTGTGCTGTGCGGTGCGGTGCTGTGCTGTGCTGTGCTGTGCTGTGCTGTGCTGTGCTGTGCTGTGCTGTGCTGTGCTGTGCTGTGCTGTGCTGTGCTGTGTTGTGTTGTGTTGTGTTGTGCTGTGCTGTGTTGTGTTGTGTTGTGTTGTGTTGTGTTGTGTGGTGTTGTGTTGTGTTGTGTTGTGTTGTGTGTATTTTTGGACGGAGGGCCGCAGCTCGTCCTTGGCGGCGTCTCTCTCGCCACCTTTAGTCAGCTGGCGGCGGCACAAGTCACATCACAGCGTCGCTGTTTGGCTGCTGCCGCGCCGGTTAGTCAGAACAACTTCTTGGCAACAAAACGAGGGATTTTCTCTGCAACTTTCACACATGATGAATCATGTTTCACTTCCTCCAGAGCTGCTTACATCTCTGTCTCTGCACAGGAATCTGTCATCAGTTTATCTGTTCTGTATTAAGATATTAGTCCATATAATGTATCCTAATATTACACAGACCTCAGTATGACTCTTCTGGTCAAACTGTGAGCGCAGATGGGGAGGAACAGCTAGCTCGCTAACGTTAGCCTGATACAACAGGCTAAAAGACACAGACAGGAAGTAGACCTCCGAGGAGAGACTCTTTCAACATAAAACAGGAAATGCTAACGTTGTGAGTCGGGCTTCATCATCGTGTCTGTGCAGAGTGAGGTCGGTCCAATTCTCCATCAGACAGTCGACTATCAGACGTCTGCTTGAATCAAACACACATGAATTGACAGTGTCAGTGTGTTTTGGACCTCAGGTTCTGTCTTCTCTCCCGTGCTCAGCTCCAGCTCTGTGCTGGATTACGTGCACTGTGTGTGTATTTACGCTACGCGTGTGTCCGTGCGCGCGGGCGTCCATATGTGTATGCGTGATGGTGTTCAGTGCCATGGGAACAGGCGTATGGCGACGATCACACGCCAAGAAGAAGGTCAGGAAAGAGGAGAGCTTCTGTCGTGGCAATTGAAATCTGGCCCACTGGATCTTTAATACAGACTTCTGTGGACATTCATGATCCTCAGAGGATGACTCGTAATGGTTTTGGTGAAGCTGCGATCATAACGTCCTCCTGACGGGCCTCCCAGCCTGCACAGTGAAACCTCTTCAGATGAGCGTCCTCATACAGACAGATGTTACCTCGTCCAGTGAGCGACGCCTGGCTCTGCCAAACAGTCCAAACTTCTCTGTCTGTTGGTGGAACGTCCCTCTCTACCTTCACAGACCTGCTGAAGACCTCCAGCTCTGCACAGAGGACCTGGTCTGGTGCTGGTTCTTTGTCCGCTGAATCAGTTTGCACATTCCCGTTTCTAGTTTGTCAAAATGTCCGCCTGCTAACGGTAACGTTGTGCGTGCGTTGTGTTACCTTTATTAAAGTGTAACGTCTGGTCTAGCTCTGCTGTGAGACACCAGCTCTGCAGAGGACGTCTCTCCTTCTTCTGTTTACGTGACCTTTCCTTCACACAAATGATATAAACAAGACAAATAATGGCCAAGCTGCCATGACCTTTACTGAACATATTAATGTTTTTCAGAGGAAGATTTTGGGGGCTTTTGTTTCAGTCTGTCCAAATGTTATGTACGATGTAATGATAGCCTGCAGGGGTCACTGTGGCTGCTGTGTCAGCTTAAAATGATGCTTCTGCTTACTTTTATGTTCCTGTTAAAGTCCAAATGACCTTCAGATGTCCTTTTACCTGAGAACCAGTTTTATATGTGTGTGTGTGTGTGTGTGTGTGTGTGTGTGTGTGTGTGTGTGTGTGTGTGTGTGTGTGTGTGTGTGAGACAGAGTGTGTGACCTCAGCACTGCCCTGTCCAGTCCAGAATAATATGACACCAGCAGCAGCAGCAGAGGTAAAAGCTTCATGGATTTAGGAACAATAATCCATTTTGCTGCAATGCCACTGCAATGCAACACCCTTTGTCTTGTTCAGGGATGCTCCCCGAGTGTGTGTGTGTGTGTGCGTGTGTGTGTGTGTGTGTGTGTGTGTGTGTGTGTGTGTGTGTGTGTGTGTGTGTGTGTGTGTGTGAATGGACAAATATTTGAGGGTGACAGATAAAAAGGTAACTGTCTTTTCATGTCAGAGGTTGAATGATGGAACAGAACCAGCTGAGTCTGTTTGTCCATTACTGCAATTATAAAGAAATTATCAAAGTGTGTGTGTGTGTGTGTGTGTGTGTGTGTGTGTGTGTGTGTGTGTGTGTGTGTGTGTGTGTGTGTGTGTGTGTGTGTTAGTCCTCACCTCAGCTGACCTCCAAGCTGCTGTGTTGTTGTTGTTGTTTTCCATTAGCTCTGTTTTGCTCTCCTGAGCTCTAATGACATGAATGACATTATTCCCACAGACTGCAGTTCCTCTAACGTCCACCTGAGGCTGGTTGCAGCAGTGAGTCAGTCTCCATAAGTCCCCATGTTAGACAGCAGAAATAAACATGTTTACAGCCTGGTACAAAAAACAGTTTTGGTCTCTGTAGCTAATTTCCCCGTTCATGACAACTGTACTGAGGGTGAATTTATATACAACTCACCTGTTCACATTATATTAAGGCTTAAAGTTATGCAGGATTCAGAGCGTGGACGCTTTGATTGACAGGTGGGCGTGGTCACAGATGACTTGTTTGAGTAACCGGGCGTCATTCGGCCCGCCCACCACACTGTGACTGTGGGGGACGTCTCGCTTATGATGAAGATACATTCTGCAGTTACTGTAGGTCCAAACGTCACTACGAGCACTTCACATGCTGCAAACAGAACACGTGAGAAGCTTCCTCCCTGCTGACTGGGTCCAGGGACCGTCCAGAATCTGTAATGCAGCACACATACAGCGTGGTCTGGGAATGGATGCTGTGTGGTTGTGAGCTGTTTTTGCCTGTTGTCTTTCAGTGCTCAGTATGTTTGAAAAATGGAGCTCTGTTGCAAACCAAAGAGTTTGTCGTGCTCATTTATCAAATCACCCGTGGAAGCGTTGGCAGGTCGCAGCCCCAAATATGTCAGAGCAGAGTTAGCTTCAGATTGGTGCACTTGCTGGTTGTTTGCCCTTGCAGGCATCGTCCCTGAGATGTTACCTGGTCTTCTCTGAATATCAGTCCTTGTTCACATTCTCACATCAGCCCATACAGAAAATGTTGGACTGCAGAGTTCTGTCAACTCTGGGAATCATCTGTTGTGTGTTGAAGTCAGTGAACCATTGATTGTTCCACACATGAAACGTCTTCCTGGTTCTGAGGAACCATGCTGAGGTCCAAATAAGGTTCCCCGGCCATGCTTCTCTGAATCCTGAGCTGAAGGGACATATAATCCCTCTGTTGCGTTCCACCTCTGCAGGTCTTTGTCGCGTTGGTCATGCAGCACCTGAAGGTTCTCCTCTGACCTCCTCTAGATGTCTGAGCTGTGTGTGAGGGTCCAAACATGCATCTTAAGTCTTCCACCTTCTCCTGGGTCACCAACATACTGTCAAACCTTAAAACGTGTCTCATATGTTGCAGGTATTTGCTAATCATATCATATTCTCCGTCTCCTGTCGTTCCAGCTCCATGGACCAATCGTCATGAGACTTTCCTCGCTCCTCCCTGTCCTACAGTCCCCGCCCCTTCCTCTGCGCCGTCGCTGCTGTCTGTCAACGCTCTTAGCCAATGGCAGCGCAGCATCGTGCAGACGCCTCAGCACAGATGGCCCCACCGCTCAGCCTGTGATTGGTCAGGACTCGGTGGAAGTGTTGGGCTGCTCCTACGCCCGGGATGACTTCACCAACATCACGCCGAAGATCTTGTCCAAGGTTGGCCGCAATCTCCACAACCAATCCCATCATCCTCTGTGGCTGATCAAGGAGCGAATTAAAGCTCACTTCTACAGGTATGTAGCATTTAGTGCTTTATGTAAGTCGTCGTGGTTAGCATAGTCCCTCACAAATCCTCTGGAATGAGCTTCCTCCGTAGAGTCGCTGGGCTCAGCCTCAGAGACAGAGTGAGGAGCTCGGACATCCGGACGGAGGTTGGAGTAGAGACGCTGCTCCTTGGCAGCGTAGCTGGGTCAGACATCTGATCAGGATGCTGGGTTGGAGACCTGACCCAGAACTCAGTGTGGTTGTCTCCGTGTTGGTCGTCCTGATGTGGGCAGGATGAGTTAAGGACTCTCCTTCACGACCTCAACGACCCCAGTGCACAGGTGTGTCCAGGTCACATGGTGTGTCCAGGTCACATGGTGTGTCCAGGTCACATGGTGTGTCCAGGTCACATGGTGTGTCCAGGTAAACACCTGAGGCTCCACACCTGACAGTGTCGTTGAAGTGTGTCGGCGCTGCAGTGAGAGTACAAATGTTGTTGTGAAATTTTAACTTTAGATGTGAGTCTTCACACCTGAGGTGTGACGTTCACACGGCTGCCCTCTGCGTCGTGTCCAGCACACCTCACTCCTCCAGACAAAACCAGTTTGTAAATCAGCTGTTTCCTCATCAGCTGAGGCTTCCACACGTTGTGGATATATATTTGTGTTCTTTACTTTCGGAGCACAAACTGCTGACCGACTCTCCGCAGGCTCGCCGTGTCTTCAGGGACGGTGCAGTGTAAAAGTTTGCTGCTCTGCACACGGCAGTGAAACATCGTTACATTCCACACTCGCCATAAAAAAACCAACACACAGCAGCGAGCGCATTAATGCTGCATTAATAAGTCATTAAGAAGTCACAGAGTGTGTTGTCTGACAGTGTTTTATGACTCTGCCATTTCACAGGTCGTGAACTTTGCTCTTTAGAAACGCCTGCATGCTCTGATAGCAGCAGGACAGCAGGCTCCGAGGACACCCGAGGGCTGCTGGGTAATTTTCAAACAACTTGATCAACAGCTTCTTTTTTTCTTTGAGGCTGACTTGAATGAAACCTGCAGCAGTAAAATGAATGAAGTGCGAGCAGTAACTGCAGTTTCCTTCAGGGACCGTTTCTATCACCGAGTGAACCGACCGACTGACACATTTATCGATATTCCATGTTGTATTTAATGCTCAACAATAACAGAACACGATAACTGATAAGCTACGATTAGCCTGAACAGTGGCTGCAGGACGTCCGCGTCAGACGAGACATTTAGATGAATTTTGTTCAGATTGTTTCGAGTGTTTGTTGACGTCGTCACTTCTGCACAGTGCTCACCTCACTCGCTGGGGAAACCCGCTCTTCTCTGTCCACGATAACCTGAGCCCCGTGGTGACCGTGGAGCAGAACTTCGACAGGTGAGCAGCTTCCAAGAGCTCAGATAACCTGAAAGATTCAAATAAACGATGTCGTTCGAGTGGAAACGTTCATGATGAATTCATGCTGTGGTTTCATGATTTGACTGACAGCTTGCTGATCCCGCCCGACCACCCCAGCAGGAAACGAGGAGATAACTACTACCTGAACAGGTACGTCCCCGCAGACTCTGAGACGTCCCCGCAGACTGTCTAAAACCTGGACGTAGTCTCTGAGACATCCCCGCAGACTCTCTAGAACCTGGACGTAGTCTCTGAGACATCCCCGCAGACTCTCTAGAACCTGGACGTAGTCTCTGAGACGTCCCCGCAGACTCTCTAGAACCTGGACGTAGTCTCTGAGACGTCCCCGCAGACTCTCTAGAACCTGGACGTAGTCTCTGAGACGTCCCCGCAGACTGTCTAGAACCTGGACGTAGTCTCTGAGACGTCCCCGCAGACTCTCTAGAACCTGGACGTAGTCTCTGAGACGTCCCCGCAGACTCTCTAGAACCTGGACGTAGTCTCTGAGACGTCCCCGCAGACTGTCTAGAACCTGGACGTAGTCTCTGAGACGTGGTCTGACTGGGCGTAGTTTGTGTCCTCCGTCTTCATCACCTGAACCTTCTCCATCTTCTGAGCAGGAAAACGCTGCTTCGCGCTCACACCTCCGCCCACCAGAGGGAGCTGGTGAGGTCCGGTCTGGATGCGTTCCTATTGGCCGGAGACGTTTACAGGCGGGACGAGATCGACGCCAGTCACTACCCCGTCTTCCACCAGATGGAGGGAGTCCGACTCTTCTCCAACATCGAGGTAGGACATGGTGTGACATGGAGGAGACGTGGCTGCACGGCGTGTTGAGCTGTGGTGTGTTGGCGTGATGTCAGAGCGTGTTCTTGGCGTGTTCTTGGTGTCCAGCTGTTCTCGAAGGTGCAGAACGGAGAGGAGCTGTCTCTGTTCGAGGGTGGAGGTCGGCGGACGCCTCAGAAACAGGAAACACACAGTCTGGAGGCCGTGAAGCTGCTCGAGTTCAACCTGAAACACACTCTGACTCGACTCATCACTCACCTGTTCGGAGCAGGTGAGACTGCCGACCGCCAGGAAGTGACATCATGACGTGTCTCCATTTTATTCAATGACTTCACTCAAATGGACTCCTTGTCTCCTCTCCTCTCCTTGTCTCCTTGTCTCCTCAGACCTTGAGGTCCGGTGGGTCGACTGTTACTTCCCCTTCACTCATCCCTCCTTTGAGATGGAGGTGCGTTTCCAAGGCGACTGGATGGAGGTGCTGGGCTGTGGAGTGATGGAGCAGGAGCTGCTGAACTCTGGTTAGAACACACACACACATGAACACACTCATGAACACACTCACGGTGCACTGCATGCTGGGAGTTTGAGTCCATCTCTGTTCAGTCAGACTGTACTCGGATCACATGACCATCATCAGCAGGTGAAGGTTACCTGGTTGTCATGGAGACGGTGAGCGTGTGCTGGAGATGACAGGAAGTGTGTTCTTAAAGGGACAGCGCGGCGAGCTTTAGTTTGTTTGGAACGTT
>CM024805.1:20947341-20982341 GCA_014281875.1 Nibea albiflora | reverse complement strand
TGACGGAGGTGAAATATGATTGGATGTTCACGATGACGCTATTTCCCTCTCTGTGCTAACAAAAGAAGCAAATAATGCTAACATTATCACAACGTTACAATGATGTCAGACACACTGAGCTAACATTAGCTACCAGCAGCTAACCAACTGAGCCAACATTAGCTACCAGCAGCTAACCAACTGAGCCAACATTAGCTACCAGCAGCTAACCAACTGAGCCAACATTAGCTACCAGCAGCTAACCAACTGAGCCAACATTAGCTACCAGCAGCTAACCAACTGAGCCAACATTGGCTACCAGCAGCTAACCAACTGAGCCAACATTAGCTACCAGCAGCTAACCAACTGAGCTAACATTAGCTACCAGCAGCTAACCAACTGAGCCAACATTAGCTACCAGCAGCTAACCAACTGAGCCAACATTAGCTACCAGCAGCTAACCAACTGAGCCAACATTAGCTACCAGCAGCTAACCAACTGAGCTAACATTGGCTACCAGCAGCTAACCAACTGAGCTAACATTAGCTAACAGAAGCAGAATATTTACTTTAGCATTAACTGGGCAGATGTTAGCTTGTTGTTAACTTTAGCAGTTCAGCATCTGCTAGTTAGCCCTCATCATTTAAGCTGCTCTCACCAGTTAGCTTTAGCAGCTTCCTCTCTCTTTGTTACCATTAGCATTAGCAAGTGTTTAGCTTTAGCTGGTACAAATAGTGAGTAACTGTTACACTAGATAGCTTTAAGTGTCTTAACTGTTTAGCTTTCATTCATTTCGCTGAATGTTAACTCCTTAGTTAGCTGTTAGCAGTAGCATTACAGTAGCTTTAAGTTTGAGCCCAAAGATCGCGTGTGGAGCCTGGAGCCGCGGTGTTATCGTGTATTAGCTCAATGTTTAATCCATCAGTGTGTCTTTATCGTGCTGCAGCAGCATCTTCTGGCTCCGTTCTGTTAAATATTAAAGCAGTGTAAGTGAACCTGCTAAAAATACTCTGCAGATAAAAATAGATCACAGTTCGTGTCCAACGTCTTCGTTTCATTCAGAGGAAGCAAAGTTCGTTTCAGTTACAGAACGTTAGCTAGCTACAGAGTTAAACACCAATCAAATGATGAAGATTATATTGTGTGAACTTCACACTGGACCTTTAAATCATCGTCCAGCAGCGTACAGAAGAAAACTGTGAGTCGAGCTCAGTCAGTTCCACCTCGACAACAGAACCTCCAAACGTAATAAAAAGTGACAGCTGCTTTATTAAAGAGATCAAACATGATTCAAACAACACGCTTCAATATGTTTCCAAATCCTCAGCGCTGAACCAGAGAACACTTTTACTGTTTCCAGACGTGAACTGAGCCGACGCTCATCTGCAGCTTCACCGCTCAGAGAGGACCGACCCCGAGACTCTCCACGGTCTGGGGGGACGTCACGGAGACTACATCCAGGTTTTAGACACTTGATTTTGACCCCAAACACAGTTCTATGGAACCATAACCAAACTAAAACTGACCACACCGCCGAGCAGAACATTAGCACCGCTCGCCATCGTCCCGCTCACCGCTGGCAAAATGTTAATTTGCAGGCCGAGCGACTCGCGGAGCTTTGACATCGATGTTTGGACTGAGAGGAGCTGCCATGTTGTGTCTTCGAGTCTCCACGGTGACCCGAGTCAGAGAGGGGGAGGATAACGAGACATACCAGACTCTCAGATACCGTCAGGTGTAATTACTGGATCTGTCTGTCCGCCTGCCGGAGACGCAACTCTGTCAGACACTGAAAATATCTCAGAGATTCATGAATCACCTCCTGCAGGAACAGAACCTCATGTTGACTTCAAGAAATGCTAATGTTAGCTCAGTTTGTTAGCTGCTGTTAGCTAATGTTAGCTCAGTTTGTTAGCTGCTGTTAGCTAATGTTAGGTCAGTTTGTTAGCTGCTGTTAGCTAATGTTAGCTCAGTTTGTTAGCTGCTGTTAGCTAATGTTAGCTCAGTTTGTTAGCCGGGCTGCCCAGATTATGAGTTAGTGTTTGTAAAAGAAGAGGAGGTTTACAGGCCCAGGGTGGGGCAAGGAGCCGGTGTCGTGCCAGAACTGGAGCAGGGCTTAAACATAAGCTAGTACCAGCTGCATCCGCGTATCCAGACACTCTTCTAGGACTAGCTGACGCTTCACGGTCTTCCACGTTGCATTTGAAGGTTGCTCTTCATTCATAGTTTCATAGCTGTATAACGAGCGTATTAAACACTCTGCCTGTTTGCCTCGAGCAGTTTACCTTGCTGTTAGGACGCCTCTTAAACTCGGCGGCGTCAGTAAATCCATTAACCGCCCAGATGGAGCCGTTTTATACGAGCGGAGATCTTTTTTATTGAACATTTTCTGCTTTATTAGATGAAACAAAATGGAGGCTGATGTGGAATTCATTAGTGATCATCAGTACTGAGATGCAGAGCGAGGATGAAGCCGTTACTAGGACGCGTTGTGGAGGTGTGTAGCTCGGTTTATTCAGCTCGGAGTCTGTTGGCTTGGATGTAGTGGCACCGTCATTGTTGGAGGTCAGATCTGTTTTAACTTTTAGTCTCTGATCATATCCAGACTGACCATAAAACACAGTTTGGTGTTGCTCGCGTGGCCAAGAGTTGATGGTCAATTGTTGTCGATGCTTGTGCAGATTTCCTCAGTGGTCTCAGGAGCTTCAGCTCCAGCAGGTGGATGTATGTAAATGAACAATAAAACCACTGTTTCACCTTTTCAGAACATTTAAAGAAGTGAAGGTGGAAAAAAGACTTTAAGGCCGCAGAGTAAGAACATGTTCGGTGTCAGGTGGGCAGCAGGAAAAGAAGGTCACGGCTGTGTCTGTGTGGCAGGAAAGGACAGATCCACCTACAAGACAAACCTCAGAGGAACTTAATGATAATGTCCGCTCTCAGTGTTTGACTGTGTCTGTAACCTTTAACACACCCGTGAGGCTGGAAAGGTCTTCATCAGCTCCAGCGCTGTCCAAGGACTTCAAGTTCATTGCGGTTGTGTTCACTGAGGGACTGTCGATGGGTTGTGGGACGGACAGATGTGTTAGTGCGGCGTCTGAAGGTAAACTTTCATCAGTCCTTCTACGGTTCAGCCCTCACCTATGGTCATGAGCTTTGGGTAGTCACTGAAAGAGAGTTCAGAGTCAGTTAAGGTGGTTGCTGCTGGTCCAGAAGTTCTGGCTCGTGAGATGGACTGTGTGCTGCCCACCTTTCTGAAATTGAACCCTTCAGTCTAACAATGTTAATGCCTTTCTAAGCACCTTAAATCCAGCACTAATGACTTCAACAGAGCTGCATTCAAATTAAATTAGATGAGAATCACTTGAGAAACCGGCACTGATATTTCACAGCGAGACACGCCGAGGATCCGACCGCTGCAGGCTCTCCGTGAACGGAGAAACGTTTCCTCTCTTTGACACCATGCATCTCTGAAATTAGACAGCGGGACGTTAAAAGCTTTCACCTGCCCGAGGGTCACCAAACTCGACACTCACATGACCATTAACACCTTTAATCCGAGACAAATGCCAAAAACAGCGAGGCGCTTGGCCTGGTCGTTTCTCAGCAGCTGCTGTGACGAGGTAATAAAGAAAAATGAATAACTGACGTGCAGCGAGGATTCATAATCCTCGTGCTTTTTTATTTGGCCTTAATTAATACATGTTAACAAGCTAAATAACAAGCTTGAGGTAATTAGTTTGTTAATTGAAGGAGCTCAGGGTGGAAATGAAGAGTGCAGCATCACATGAAGGTGGAGGTGGACGACGATGAAGGCAGAGAGGAAATAAAGCGACGCAGGCCATCAACACCTTGAATCGGGCTATAAGCAGCCAGCAGGCGGCTATGAGCCGGCGTGGAGTCAGTCATCATGGTAATTGGACTTGAGGAAGTCTGTGGAGCAGCTGCCTCCTCTTCTCGCTGCTGTAACTCACCGCCATGATTAACTAACGTCTGCTGCAGCTGCTCAGCAGGATCAGACCTGAGAGAGAGGCAGCCACTCCACACTCGTTTGTTCTTTGTCTTTAGATTACAGCGGGCGCCGTTACGGGTGGTCAGATACTGCACGACCACGAGACTGCGCTTCACTCAGCGTCAAGACTTTGAAAGCTGTATGCAGGAAACAGTTTGTACAGACAAACCCAACGGAGCATCGAGTCTGTGATTTACAGAGTCTCCTGATGGACAGTGAAGTAAACTGCTGACAGCTGTAGCTGCTGTTAGCTCAGTTTGTTAGCTGCTGTTAGCTCAGTCTGTTAGCTGCTCTTAGCTCAGTCTGTTAGCTGCTGTTAGCTCAGTCTGTTAGCTGTTAGCTCAGTCTGTTAGCTGCTGTTAGCTCAGTCTGTTAGCTGCTGTTAGCTCAGTCCTGTTAGCTGCTGTTAGCTCAGTCTGTTAGCTGCTGTTAGCTCAGTTAGACTTTTAGTGGTTGGTGAGAGCTTGGTGAAATAAGAGGCTGAAAGACAGACGCCGAGCTGGCTGACTGCTGCTGGACTAGTCAGTAAGATTAGCTGCTGCTGCTGACCTGGATGATGATTGGTTGTTGATCAGAAGTAATGTAATCAGAGTAAATACTCGAGTACAGCTGTAGTCATGGTTACCACAGAGGGATTACACTCTGAACCTGGAGACAACAACCAAACACTGATGTATGATTTTCACACCTTCAGTGTGGAAGCAGCTCGCTGCAGACAGTGTTGATCCAGGTGTAACTCCGGGGAAATACCTGGATACAGCAGGACTCCTTCATTAGAGGCTCTGTGGTGGAGCAACTTTATTCCAGACTCAGAGAAAGTGTGTCCTGCTGTGCAGCGAGGGAGCGTTCAACACAACTGGGAGAAACTTTACTCTCTACATCAGTGAGGTCCAACCGCTGAGGACGAGCGTGATGATGATTGTTCCATCAGTGAAAGCTTTCAGTCACATCACATGAATGACACACGATGTACACAAACAACAGACTTGATCAATTATTAATAACGTCCATGTGGCAGCCAGAAGGCGATTGGTTGCTCATTACCGGCAGAGAGGAGGGTGGACGCGGCGAGCAGGCTGCAGAGATAAATCAGGGTGAATATCTGTGAATCAGACTCTGATGATGCGTTTAATGTGCTGATCGGACATAACCTGATATTGATGACGCTGTCAGCGCGGAGCGAAGGGACAGAAAAACAATTTATCACTGCGAACGTTTGATAAATACGTTTCAGTGACTCATCAGGCTGCAACGCTTCTGAGTTTGTCTGGTCAAGGTCACGTTCAGGTCGAGCTGCAGCTTTTAGACCTTCAGACGACTTCATGAGGTCACGCTGACCGACATACTGAAACTAATGCTAATGCTAATGCTAATGCTGCAGCTTCAGATTAAAAGCATTTACATGGCAAAATACAACTTGACTTTTATTTTGAAATAGTCACAGGAAATGCAGTGTGAGATTAGACTGTCTAAAACCTGGACGTAGTCTCTTTGACGTCCCCGCAGACTGTCTAAAACCTGGACGTAGTCTCTGTGACGTCCCCGCAGACTGTCTAAAACCTGGACGTAGTCTCTGTGACGTCCCCGCAGACTGTCTAAAACCTGGACGTAGTTTCTGTGCGCAGGGCGGTGAGTCCTCTGAGACACACACACTGTCATACACACACCTCGCATTCAGGCGTGTCAGTCTCATTAACATGCAGACATCTTCATTAAGGTAACAGGCAGCCGGCCTCTCTTCTCATCACGCTCAGGTTGGATCTCTGTTTGGAGTCTCTTCATCTGTCTGCCAGCGATGAATCAGGTCGGACTGTTTAACGTCTCGTCTTACTCTCATTGTGCGAGCGGGGAATGAGGAAAGGTGACGGGATGACGAGGAAGGTCAAAGAGTGTCCCAATAATTACAGCAGGAGGAGGCGGTCAGACAGAGTG
The DNA here is from genome assembly GCA_014281875.1 of Nibea albiflora. Lineage (NCBI taxonomy): Eukaryota > Metazoa > Chordata > Actinopteri > Sciaenidae > Nibea > Nibea albiflora. The sequence continues at coordinate 20,976,421 of CM024805.1, read as the reverse complement.
TTGTTACATCTTCACGTGTTCACGTGATGCTGTGGATCCACTGTCGTGTGTGTGTCGATCAGGTCACCTGTGTGTCGATCAGGTCACCTGTGTGTCGTTGAGGTCACCTGTGTGTCGTTAAGGTCACCTGTGTGTCGTTAAGGTCACCTGTGTGTCGTTCAGGTCACCTGTGTGTCGTTCAGGTCACCTGTGTGTCCTTCAGGTCACCTGTGTGTCCTTCAGGTCACCTGTGTGTCGTTAAGGTCACCTGTATGTCGTTAAGGTCACCTGTGTGTCGTTCAGGTCCCTGTGTGTCCTTAGGTCACTGTGTCGTAGGCACCTGTGTGTCGTTTCAGGTCACCTGTGTGTCGTTCAGGTCACCTGTGTGTCGTTCAGGTCACCTGCGTGTCGTTCAGGTCACCTGCGTGTCGTTAAGGTCACCTGCGTGTCGTTCAGGTCACCTGGTGTCGTAGGTCACCTTGCGTGTCGTTCAGGTCACTGCGTGTCGTTTCAGGTCACCTGCGTGTCGTTCAGGTCACCTGCGTGTCGTTCAGGTCACCTGCGTGTCGTTCAGGTCACCTGCGTGTCGTTCAGGTCACCTGCGTGTCGTTCAGGTCACCTGTGTGTCGCTGTAACATTAAATATAAATGATGCTAATGATCCGTGACATATAATTAAAGTCCCAGCAGGTCGTCACACGTCGGGAAACAATCTGAAATTAAATGAAATATTAATTAAAAATCTAAACGACAAAAAGACACAGAGCGTTTGTTCATCTCACTGCGAGTGTTTCACCCCATTTCCAAACTGACGGAGGTCGACAGATGGAGAGGCAGGAGAGCCAGAAACACACAACTACACAACTACACACAGCCTGACCACACACACACACACACACACACAGGGTGGTGTTTGTGGAGGTGTGTTGGAGTTGAGGGCATTTCCCTCCTTCTGCTGATGTGGTCGTGTGTCATTATCCAGTTTGTAGTCCAGAGAGGACCTCCACACACACACACACACACACACACACACAGGTTTGCAGACATTGACGATCCCTCCTGGTCATCAGCTGCCCTCAGTCGTAGTCACGTGATTAGACACTCATTAGTCAGTTTATGATGTGTACATGGACACACACGCACACACACGCACACACACACTGTGTTAACCTCCACTAAATAGAGGATCAGACCGCTAAGCTGTGAACAGCTCCACCACCTCCACCTAACCTCCACAAAGCCGGCCATTTACCGCTAATCCATCCATAATTACAGCCTGATCTCTGCGACATCAGCGTGTGTGTGTGTGTGTGTGTGTGTTGTGTGTGTGTGTGTGTGTGTGTGTGTGTGTTAAAATACTTATTTGTGGATCATGACTCATGTTTTTGTTCACGCTTGAACAAACTCGTCCAAGAACTGATGATCTGAACTACACTTAGATATTTAAATATTCATGAATCTATCAAACTTTCTTCATTCAGCTAGCGTTGCTAACTCTGAAGGTCAGGTGTGTGTCGGACAGGTGAAGTTCACAGGAACCTTCACAGACTTTTACCTGTTTCAGGTGTCCTGACAGCAGAGACGGTCTGATCATGTAAATGAGGTCGTCCTCTGCTTGTGAACATGAATGATGACATCAGACCTCCATGTGAAGGTGTGACAGGTGTAACAGGTGTGGAAGGTGTGACAGGTGTGACAGATGTGAAGGTGTGACAGGTGTGACAGATGTGAAGGTGTGACAGATGTGAAGGTGTGACAGGTGTGACAGATGTGGAAGGTGTGACGGGTGTGACAGGTGTGACAGATGTGAAGGTGTGACAGGTGTGACAGATGTGGAAGTGTGACAGGTGTGACAGATGTGACGGGTGTGAAGGTGTGACAGGTGTAACAGGTGTGACAGGTGTGACAGATGTGAAGGTGTGACAGGTGTGACAGATGTGGAAGGTGTGACGGGTGTGACAGGTGTGACAGATGTGAAGGTGTGACAGGTGTGACAGATGTGGAAGGTGTGACAGGTGTGACAGGTGTGACGGTGTGACAGGTGTGACAGATGTGAAGGTGTGACAGGTGTGACAGATGTGAAGGTGTGACAGGTGTGACAGATGTGGAAGGTGTGACAGGTGTGGAAGGTGTGACGGGTGTGACAGGTGTGGAAGGTGTGACGGGTGTGACAGGTGTGGAAGGTGTGACGGGTGTGAAGGTGTGACAGGTGTGACAGATGTGAAGGTGTGACAGGTGTGGAAGGTGTGACGGGTGTGAAGGTGTGACAGGTGTGACGGGTGTGAAGGTGTGACAGGTGTGAAGGTGCGACAGGTGTGACGGGTGTGAAGGTGTGACAGATGTGAAGGTGTGACAGATGTGAAGGTGTGACAGGTGTGAAGGTGTGACAGATGTGAAGGTGTGACAGGTGTGAAGGTGTGACAGGTGTGACGGGTGTGAAGGTGTGACAGATGTGAAGGTGTGACAGGTGTGACGGGTGTGAAGGTGTGACAGGTGTGACGGGTGTGGCGGGTGTGAAGGTGTGACAGATGTGAAGGTGTGACAGGTGTGACGGGTGTGAAGGTGTGACAGGTGTGAAGGTGTGACAGGTGTGACGGGTGTGAAGGTGTGACGGGTGTGAAGGTGTGACAGGTGTGACGGGTGTGACGGGTGTGAAGGTGTAACAGGTGTGACGGGTGTGAAGGTGTGTGTTGGTGGTCTGTTGGAGGTCAGAATGAGCAGTGAGTCCTTCAGACCCTCTGATCTGCACCTGAAGTGTGTGTTCATTGAACACTGTGTGTGTGTGTGTGTGTGTGTGTGTGTCGCGCTGATCTATAAATGGAGGTAAACCCGTGTGTTGCCTGGTTACTAATCACTCTGCATAATTTATGCGGTCCTCATTACTAATTCAGCAGCGAGGCTCAATAACAGGCGGCTGCTGCAGACTTCAGCTCATATTGTTTTCATAATCTATATTCATTACTGCAGGCGCTCGCACCGCGGGGAGAGTTCATGTTCGAGATTTTAGACACCAAGTCTGCGCTCGTAGTCACAGCGACAAAGACCGAACCGGACGGACACGAGCCAGCAGTCAGCCAGCTCGGCGTCTGTCTTTCAGCCTTTTATTTCACCAAGCTCTCACCAACCACTAAAAGTCAGTCCCAGATTTACTCTTGTCCGGCGGCTTCTTGCTCGCTCACTCTCTCCTTTTCTCTTCTTAGCTTCCTCCGTCAGCGTCCTCTTCACTCTCTTCAACCGGCACCCACACACAGACATTACTCTAAAACAAAACAAGTTGAGCTAACAGCAGCTAACAAACTGAGCTAACAGCAGCTAACACACTGAGCTAACGGCAGCTAACAAACTGAGCTAACAGCAGCTAACAAACTGAGCTAACAGCAGCTAACAAACTGAGCTAACAAACTGAGCTAACAAACTGAGCTAACAGCAGCTAATAAACTGAGCTAACAAACTGACCTAACAAACTGAGCTAACAAACTGAGCTAACAGCAGCTAACACACTGAGCTAACGGCAGCTAACAAACTGAGCTAACAGCAGCTACAGTTGGCAGCAGGATATCAGATGGAAAACATTTTCTCCATAAAATATGATCTGGTTAAATAAATAGTTTTTTAGTTTCTAGGCAGTGTGTGTTGACGTGTCAAAATGAAAGACCTCATGCTGGTTCTGATTCTGACGGTAGACCCGGTTCCTCCATCAGTTCCTCCATCAAGCCCAGTTTCAGACAGCTGCTGTATCGCAGCAGTTAGAGGAACAAGTTAATACGAAGCCCTCGGAGGCTCGTCTTTTCACCTCGCCACACACTCATCCGTCACCATTAGCGGTCCTAAATGGACTATTGGCAGCCTCCACCCGTCTCCCAACACCATGATTTATAGATGGAAACTCGCACTGGCAGCTCTCAAGGAGGGAAATATGACTGCAATGCAAGATGGGAGTCAAACAGGCAGAAAAAGAGGTGAAACGGACCTTTGCTTGTTCAGCACCTGGACTGATACGTTCAGGTTACTTCAGGCTCTGAACCCATAAACAGGTTTATGTGGTCAACGACGTCTCCACGTCTGCTCGAGGTCGGACTGTTTAGCTCAGTTTGTTAGCTGCCGTTAGCTCAGTGTGTTAGCTGCCGTTAGCTCAGTGTGTTAGCTGCTGTTAGCTCAGTTTGTTAGCTGCTGTTAGCTCCGTTTGTTAGCTGCTGTTAGCTAATGTTAGCTTAGCATATATCTGACATGTTTGTCAGACTCCATTTCTAAGCTAACGTTAGCACGTGTTGCTCACTCTTCGTTAGCAAAGGAGACCTGGACCAGAGCCGGGCTCAGCTGTCTCTGTGACACAGTGGCAGAGGAGAAGAGAGCGAGCAGGACGTGCTGTTGACCGTAGCTGATGTTTGTTAGTTAGCAGGAGCGGCACACTCTGCCACTCAGGACACGTACAGGCAGGCGAGAGTAATGTTTTAGCAAGGTGAGAAGGATGGATGGAGGGAGGAAGGAAGGGAGGAAAGGAAGAGTGATGGACTGTGAAGCCTGAGTGAACGAGTGCAGGCGGGATTAAAGGAGACAAAAGGAGCGATGGTGGAAATGTGAAGGAGAAAAAGTGAGAAGCAGAGTTAAAGAAAAGGAGGAGGAAAGAGTGATGGAGGGAGAGAGGGAGGAAGATGAAGGTCTCAGAGAGGGATGAGGAGAGGAGACAGGATGAATGTGAAGGAGGGAAACTGATAGAAAGATGTGAAAAATGTAAACAAGCGGAAAGGAGGTGAGAGAAGGAGAGGAGACAAGGAGAGGAGACGAGGAGAGGAGACAATAAATGAAATCTATATTTCTGTTTCTCATCTTTTAAATATCAAAGTTAAAAATCCAACAAACCATCATCAGTTTGATCCGGTTTGATCCAGTTTGGCCCGGTTTGGCCCGGTTTGGTCTTTGAGCCCATTTTGTTCTAATATCTTCGTGTTGTTTTGGCCTGCTTTGGTTCATGAACACACACTCACACACACACACACACACACACACACTACGACCACCCTTATCTGCGAGCTGATTGGCTGAGGGAGGGGGCCTGGCATTGCGGCGGTGTGTGTAAAGAGGGGGGGTGGGCGGGTTGTCTCCCCACACACACATCTATCCTCGCCGTGCGTCGCCGTGCAATCTGTTTTGGCTGACGTTTGTGCCCCACACACACACACACACACACTCTCTCTTCCCGCCTTTCTTCTTGGCTGTCTGTACGTCAGCGTCTCATGCGTCAGATGTGTGAAAGCTCTTCATTAGCCTCGGTGTCAGTTAATCTGCCGGCAGCTCTGGATGATGTTCAGCAGCTCACACACTCGCTCCGTGTTTGAGATGATCCAGACGGGCTGACGGGCTCAAGATCTTCACGTCTGAAGACTCAGAGCTGATGACTGCACGCTCCAGTTCAAAAAACAACTGTGGAGGAGGCCTGAGCCTCAGACATCCAGGTCACAGACTAGCACTACTCCTCCAATCACCAGTTAATAGACCGGTCCTAAATCCATTACCACATCCACCAATGTGTCCAGCTCATAGACTGGGCCTGTAATAGATGTTGGTTCATAACCAGGAGCCGTCCCGCTCCTGTAGTCTCAGATTACGAGCTGCTCATCTGAAAACACTGCGATGGTCCTGCAGCGTTCCTCCATGAAGCTTCTTCAGGCTTTGATTCAAACAGACACCAACGTGACTGATGATGTGTGTCACGTCTTCTTCATCACGTTTGTCAGACATTTGTTAAAATGAACATTCGCACGGTGAAACGTCCATTTATTCATATAAATACACATTATGCAGATGAGCTCTGCTGCGTGGTGTTACTGTGCAGCACGGATGGACGCGGCTTCTTTCTTTCACATCTCAGAGACGAAGATTTGGAAAATAATGAGCGTGTCCCAAACTGCTTCAGACGAGTCAGCGAGGCTCAGTTCTGCAAACTCCCGGTCTTTAAAGACCAGTCCTGACTTGTTTTAGTTGTTGAGACTCACTAAAGGTTTTTAAAGGAGTTTTCCGGTGACTTCCTCTGACCGTGGCAGAGGATGAAGGAGCTCGCTCTTCTTTGGCTTTCTGCATTTCTTTATTTGCTTCACTTTTGCTGCGATGTTCTTAAATCATATTTGAAGTCGCACACTTGCACAGAGCTACACTCACCCTGTCTAATTACAAGTGTTTCTGTCACGGCTCTCTGTGTAGTCATTACACCATCCTGCAGCTTAAAGCCACAAGCAACGCCGCCGCTGCACGGCCGCCACGCAGCCTCTAATAATGCAGTCATAAATATATTCATGGCAAATATAATTAGAAGGACGAGGGGAGAGGAGGAGGATGTAAAGCTGAGGAGAGACGATGGAGGGAACTTACTGAGTCTCACTATTCGTCTCTTCTTATAGGAACGTTTAGTTTTTATGTTTTTGGCATCGACAGCAGAGAAAAGACTTTAGAGAGTGTTATGACGCGGAGGAGAGGAAAGAGGAAGAAGTATTAAAAAGAAATGAGAGAAGGTGGAAGGAGGTGTGGAAGCAGAGAGGAGGAGGAGGAGGAGGAGGAGGAGGAGGAGGAGGAGGAGGAGGAGGAGGAGGTCACAGATCTGATTGATTGTGCGTTATCATGAAGTGGAGATTTATTCCAGCGTGATCCCTCGTCTGCTGCGACCCCTCGACCCGCCGCTCATTAGCATAGAAAGCACATTCTCCTGCTGCTGATTGGACCGGGACCGACAAGACCAGGATGTAAAGGAGGAAGTGTGTGTGTGTGTGTGTGTTTGTGTGTGTTTGTGTGTGTGTGTGTGTGGTGGGGCAGCTTACACATCATCATAATAAGCAGAAGCATTTCCAATCAAAGCAGGTGATTCTTCCTCTCCGAGCTCGCTCGCCGCCTGCCTCGTTTCGTGTGTGTGTGCGTGCTCGTGTGTGTGTTTGCCCATTAGTGGAGAGCCATTTGAATGCCCCCACGCACAAATATTTAGAAAAATATCCAGATTACATCCCAAGCCTCGCCGCCCACTCCTCACCCAGCCGCTGACCTCAGAATATGAGTCTGAAAGCCAAACAGCCCGCGGCCACGAGCGCTGCTGCACACGGCTAATTATTTCTGCAGATCTGTGTAGAAGTGATAATGTTGGAATCTAATCGCTCCCTTCTTCTTCCTGCAGTCACACATCATGTTTGTCTTCTGGGCTCTGTGACCAGCAGCATACGAACTAAACCTCCTCCCATCCAATTACAGCTCCGACGAGGTTTCTACTGACCCGAAGACTTCATGGTTAAAGTTTAGTGACGTTGACTGAGGTCACAGTCACCTTGTGATTAAGGTGAGAGGACGATGGTGGATGCCCTCCGTGATCGGGGTTCTACTCGAGGGCTCTGACCTCATACACGTGCCTTCAGAACAGTGGCGTCCATTTGTGTATCACACACCTGTGCACACCAGCACAGTGTGAACTACGTCATCCTGTATTGATTTCACCTGTTCAGTCCTGTGCAGTCACGAGGAGGAGGCAGCTCAGAGGGCTGAAGCCTGGACCGTGGCACAGAGCTGATGAAGCTTGTGTTTGGCGTGTAGAGGATGAGGTGACTCTGATTGGATACCAGGAAACATGGACGAGCTGTAAATCCCGCCTGTTCCTGTCCTGGATGAATGTTTCTTAAACTGCAGATCACGACCCAGACAGAGGTCAGGCTTCAGGAGGGTCGACATGTCAGGAAGAAAACAGGTTTGTCTCAATTAGTCTTCATCCCGGAGAGAGAAACATCCGAGTCCCAGGCTGACAAACGCCTGAAATCCTCAGAATTACCCATAATCCTTTATTCCACCGAGCGTTCGCCCTTTCCTTTGACCTGCCTCGAAGCGGTGGAAGAGTTTTGTTCTGAAATGAGAAATCTGCCGTTTGAAAAGCTTCGCTCTTCGTCCGGTGATTGATAGCACGGAGTGAAGACGGAGCCCTGAAGGAGGATTTGAACCGACACACTGCAGAACGCTCCGTACGGGAAGATTTGAGCAGCTTTGTAACATTTTCTTTGTTGAACGTCGTGATTTCAGTTAAACATTGAAGTGACAGCATTAGTGCCCTTGAGCAGCATACTTTGAGACCACACCGGGAGGACGGGCAGCGATCGATAACGTCCCAGCTAAATGAAAAAGCGGCAGCGAGCGTGTGAGCTGCAGGCTGAGTGGGAGGCTGTAGGCTGTATAGATTTATTGACAGCATAAGTTGAAGTGTTGAATAATACAGAGGAGTCCAGTGAAGTAACAGCAGCACCTGCTACCTGCTGACACACAGCCTGTTTCTGTTTGTGCTCAGGTGACGGAGTGTTCGCAGCACACCTGTGTGTTTGTTTCAGGTTCGTGTTGGAGTTTAATATCGATCCTCACAGCCGGAGCCGAGTTTGATTTTCACACCTCGTTTGTGAAGTTTTGATATGTGTTTCTACCCGCTAACGGCTTTAGCATCCATCAGGTGTCCTGTTAGCTCCGTCTTTGGTCTCCTCCACCTCCTGACTGAAACAGGAAGTGTTACGTGTAGCATGTGTGCTAATACTTCCTGTCCTACGTGTGTTTTGTGTTTTTTGCAGCCGGAGCAGGAAACAAGGTGGGCTGGGCCTTCGGTCTGGGCCTGGAGAGGCTGGCCATGGTTCTGTACCGCATCCCAGACATCCGGCTGTTCTGGAGTCAGGACGAGCGCTTCCTCAAACAGTTCAGAGTTCACGACATCCAGCAGCCCGTCTGCTTCCAGGTACGAATCATTCACGCTCTGCTCCCAGAGCTTTCAGCTGAATCTCATGGTCTTCCTTCAGAGCTTAAATAACCAACAACCATCAAGTCTGTGATTTAAAAAGGTATAAATACAGCTTGACAGACGTCTAAAACCTGGACGTAGTCTCTGAGACTTCCTCCACAGACTGTCTAAAACCTGGACGTAGTCTCTGAGACTTCCTCCACAGACTGTCTAAAACCTGGACGTAGTCTCTGTGACGTCCCCACAGACTGTCTAAAACCTGGACGTAGTCTCTGTGACGTCCCCACTGACTGTCTAAAACCTGGACGTAGTCTCTGAGACTTCCTCCACAGACTGTCCAAAACCTGGACGTAGTCTCTGAGACCTCGATGCGTTTGTTATTCGTCTCGTTCGGTCGTTTGTCTCTCTGAATATTCAGCGGGACATTTACGCTCGCAGTCTTCAAACATCAGCCTCCCACATGCTCACTGTGTGTCTGTGTAACCAATCATTAACTCATCTGCAGTCCAATCAGTAAGGAAGGAAGGAAGGAAGGAAGGAAGGAAGGAAGGAAGGAAGGAAGGAAGACAAGTGGGTGGACAGAGGTGTCCAACGTGTTTCTTAGAGAGCTGTTCAACACTAGAACAGTTTAATGACGCTGGACAGCTCCCTGGTCTGTGTGTGTGTGTGTGTGTTTGGATACACACACACACACACACTGTGTGCAGTCTGTTTCCTGTTTGGCCCCCCGGTGGTCACAGTTCATTACCTGTGGATCCGAGGGCAGGCGACGGTTTAGAAGGAGAGGTGTAGAGTCTCGGCCCAGGAGAGGTGCACTGACCCTGGGCAGGAGATGAGCCGTGCTCCCCTCGTCCCTCTGGAGGACCCGAGGTCATCAATACAACTAACAGCACTGAGAGTCTGTGCTCAGCTGACATCCTCTGTGTGCTCCATCCTCCATCCTCCAGCCTCCATCCTCCAGCCTCCATCCTCCATCCTCCAGCCTCCATCCTCCATCCTCCATCCTCCATCCTCCATCCTCCAGCCTCCATCCTCCATCCTCCATCCTCCAGCCTCCAGCCTCCATCCTCCATCCTCCATCCTCCATCCTCCATCCTCCAGCCTCCATCCTCCAGCCTCCATCCTCCATCCTCCAGCCTCCATCCTCCAGCCTCCAGCCTCCAGCCTCCATCCTCCAGCCTCCCATCCTCCATCCTCCATCCTTCCATCCTCCAGCCTCCATCCTCCATCCTCCACTCTCCATCCTCCATCCATTGGAAATCTGTCCTTGCTCCCTTCCTTCCTTCCTTTACTCCTTCCTTCCTCTCCTCGCCGCCCTCCAACAGTCACTTGTAATGTTTTTCATTAGTGAAGATGAGACTCTTTCAGGTTTATTCAGGTTCTTTTATATAAAATATAAAGTGGTGATCTTAGAAATATGAAAGTCCTGAAGTGAAATAAACGTTTGTCTTTTCCTGCATGAATGAACGTGTTGGCTGATTAACAGGATCAGGTGTGTGTGTTTGTAGGCTGGCGCTCGATCGCTCGCTCTCGTTCACTGTCTGACTCTCGACCGTCGGACACAAACCAGATTAAACTTCTCTCAGATTATTCTTCTTGGTGGTCATCGTTGAGAACGACCGCGGCGCCGCTAAGCCCGGAGGAGGAAGAAATGTCTTCCTCTGTGCGCCTTGTGTTACTGTTAAAGCCAATGGTTGTCCTGTGTGTGCCCTCAGCCTCTCAGTAAATACCCCCCGCTCCACAACGACATCTCCTTCTGGCTGCCGGAGTCCAAAGAGAGCGGCGAGGACGAGCGAGAGAGCTTCACCGAGAACGACTTCTACGAGCTGGTGCGCTCCATCGGAGGAGACCTGGTGGAGAAAGTGTCGCTGGTGGACGAGTTCAGACATCCAAAGTAAGACAACAACTCCACGACACACACACCACAGACCGAGCGCTAACATGTGATGAGCGACCTTTAGGTCCCCAGAAGGCAGGTGTGTCCACATAATGTACGACACATGTGTCCTCACTACGTCATATACACAGGAATGTAGTATAAATAGTGTACATGCATGAGGACAACCACAAGTTGATTTCATTAAAAACACAACTTCCTCTTTAATTTGATACCAAATGAGACATTTGTTACTTTTTATAACTGATTCAGTGAGAAACAATAATATATAATATCAGCATTTCTTCTTATTGTCTGTTTGTGCAGGTAACGTTCACGTTCTGTAGCAGGGCATGTTACTGTGCAGCACCCGGTGCTGCATCTTTATGTAGCGTTAGCTAAACCGGGTGCTGAAGCTCAGTGCTGCACTAAAATCTAAACATGAGTAACGACGTGGATCATCAGCTGACCTGAGGCGGCTGAATGACGCCTGCTTGCTCAGACAAACCACCTGTCAATCAAAGCGTCCACGCTCTGAATCCTGCATAACTTTAAGCCTTAATATAATGTGAACAGGTGAGTTGTATATAAATTCACCCTCAGTACAGTTGTCATGAACGGGGAAATTAGCTACAGAGACCAAAACTGTTTTTTGTACCAGGCTGTAAACATGTTTATTTCTGCTGTCTAACATGGGGACTTATGGAGACTGACTCACTGCTGCAGCCAGCCTCAAGTGGACGTTAGAGGAACTGCAGTTCCTCAGAGTCGGAGCTGTTATCAGTGTAATGATGAATATTTCTGGTTCTGGTTGTTGATGATCAACAACACGAAGATCAGAACTTTATTCTTCATGTAACGTGTTTGTGTTTGGCTGCTGACGCCAGACGACTGATGGTGTCCTCAGTTTTAATTAACACACACACACACACACACACACACACACACATTTGTACAGTGAAACGTGCCTGTTTACTTGAAATGGCAATGAACCTCACACACACACACACACACACACACACACACACACACACACAGCTGTCCTTGGCGTACACCTCCGAGCCTGCAGTGCCTGGTGTTGACATCTCATTTTTTAAGAAGTACGTGTGTGTGTGTGTGTGTGTGTGTGTGTGTGTGTGTGTGTGTGTGTGTGTGTGTAAAGGGCAGCAGTGGGAGGTTGGTACCTTATGGCTGAGAACTCCTTTTTCACATTACCGTGACACACACACACATTTGCCCGACCTTGCATTAGTCTGTGTGTGTGTGTGTGTGTGTGTGTGTGTGTGTGTGTGTGTGTGTGTGTGTGTGTGTGTGAGAGACGGCCCTGCAGTGCGTAAAAATGTCCGACACTATTCATCTTTCAGCATTTTAATGTCTTTTAAACAGCGACCTTTTCCCTCTCTGTCTAACATTAACACACACTGAGCTGCTGTTACCGCGGAGACGCCTGATTTCACGCTGGTGAAAATTCAGACTGACCTCTGACTGTCAGTTTGACCTTTAAGGTCACATGATCCAGTTCAGGTGTGTTCAGGGTTCAATGTGTGTGTCAGTTTGTTAAAATATGACGTTTAATTTTATGAGTTCACCTGCTGCTGATCACACTGACCTGTGATCAGGTGACCTGTGATCAGCTGACCTGTGATCAGGTGACCTGTGATCAGGTGACCTGTGATCAGGTGACCTGTGATCAGGTGACCTGTGATCAGGTGAACCGTGTCTCTGTCAGTCGTACGTCTGTTCTCACACTATGTAACTTTGGGCTCTGTTTGATAGCTGCTGTTAGCCCATGTTAGCTCAGTCTGTTAGCTCATGTTAGCTCAGTCTGTTAGCCCATGTTAGCTCAGTCTGTTAGCTGCTGTTAGCCCATGTTAGCTCAGTCTGTTAGCTGCTGTTAGCTCATGTTAGCTCAGTCTGTTAGCTGCTGTTAGCTCATGTTAGCTCAGTCTGTTAGCCAGGCTGCCTGGACTGTGAGCTCAGAGCACCAGGAAGTTTGGCTGTTTGATCAGAAGTGATGTAATCAGAATAAATACTAAATACCTGCATTGCACCTTTTTCCCGCCGTCTCAGTCTGACGATGATGATGGAGAGTTTAGACTCTGTTAATTACACTTATCACTTCTTAAATTAGTGGCGCATGAAATACCTGCAATGCACCTTTCCCCTGCTCTCTCTCTCTCTTTGAACACTTTGTCATTCTTCTGTTTCTGCTGCAGCTCTCGCTCCTTCAAAATAAAACACAGGCTCGGTATCGTCTGAGCTGGCTCTCTGTCGCAGTGACACAAAGACACGAGATCTCACAGTGAACTGGATTTTATTTCTCATCGATCACCTCGTAATGTCACAACACTAATAATAAAATATTTGTATACTTCAGGTGAAGAAGTTTCCTTTGGCTGTTAGTTGAAGTTCGTTGAAGAAGTTCACAGCCAGCATTAAACTTCACAGAGCAGACTGGATCTCTGGATTTAAGTTATGGATCCAATAAACGTGTTTGTGCTGCACTCGGAGGTGACAGCAGAACTTTTTCTGACTCAATGAACTTTGATTCGTTTCTCAAACATCAATTTTCTAAAAGACAAACTGAACATTTATTCCCCGTTGGCTTCTTCACCCTTTACACAACGCCGACTCTTTTTTGAATCTCTGCTGTGATAGATCGTCGTCCTGCGTCGGCCGTCATTACTCAGCATATTAAATTTTGCTAACAGACTCAGACTGGATCCAAAAAGCTGATGAGGAAGCTGGGACTGTTTGTTCCCGTCAGAAACATAAACCAGCTGCTCGGCCTCGCGGTAACTCAACACTGTGCCGGGCCGTGCCGTGCCGGGCCGTGCCGTGCTCCATAAACCAGTCATCTTTTTAAAAGCTGTTATTGTTTATTGGTTGACGAGCTTCAGTCCCTCTGATGGACGACAAAGTTTCAGCTTTAACTCCACTGGATTTCTTCTTACGGTAACAGTGACACATAAACAGTTTACACACCTTAAATATTCTCTGATATAACGACAAATCAAAGGTCTGTATGCTAATTACGGAGGCGGTCCTAAGTCAGTCTGTGTTTTGTTGGTGAGCATGCCCGGTCACCTCAGAGGACACGTGTTGATGACACGAGCTCGCTGAGTGCTGAGCCTGGATGAAGTGTTTGTGTTCAGCTCTCACTGCTTCATCTCCAAACAAACCATAATGTGCATTATGGCTGTAAATTGATCCAAAAGCCACTAAAGCTGCCGGAAACTGAAGCCTCGAATATATTTTCTACTGCAGAGAACTTCTAAAGTTAATCGAATGAGGGAGAGACGGGAAGAGAGAGAGAGAGAGAGAGAGAGAGAGAACAACTGTCTGTGATGCTCTCTCGCCCTCTCTCCTGCTCCATAAACATCTCATGTAGCAGCAAATCAGAGCTGATGTCTCGCTATGATCCCCCACAAATCTGCATTTATTGGTCGCTAACGCTGTCAGCCGCAACCAGGCCGGGACTAATTTGATAAGCCGACAGAGCTGTCAATCAAAATGATAGCGCCCTCCCTCTCCCTGAGACAGAAAGGTGTCTCTGTGACGTCCCCACAGACTGTCTAAAACCTGGACGTAGTCTCTGTGACGTCCCCACAGACTGTCTAAAACCTGGACGTAGTCTCTGAGACGTCCCCGCAGACTGTCTAAAACCTGGACGTAGTCTCTGTGACGTCCCCGCAGACTGTCTAAAACCTGGACGTAGTCTCTGCGACGTCCCCGCAGACTGTCTAAAACTGGACGTAGTCTCTGTGACGTCCCCGCAGACTGTCTAAAACCTGGACGTAGTCTCTGTGACGTCCCCGCAGACTGTCTAAAACCTGGACGTAGTCTCTGCGACGTCCCCGCAGACTGTCTAAAACTGGGCGTAGTCTCTGTGACGTCCCACAGACTGTCTAAAACCTGGACGTAGTCTCTGTGACGTCCCACAGATTGTCTAAAACCTGGACGTAGTCTCTGTGACATCCCACAGACTGTCTAAAACCTGGACGTAGTCTGTGTGACACCCCACAGACTGTCTAAAACCTGGACGTAGTCTCTGTGACGTCCCAGAGACTGTCTAAAACCTGGACATAGTCTCTGCGACGTCCCCGCAGACTGTCTAAAACCTGGACGTAGTCTCTGTGACGTCCTCACAGACTGTCTAAAACCTGGACGTAGTCTCTGCGACGTCCCACAGACTGTCTAAAACCTGGACGTAGTCTCTGTGACGTCCCTGCAGACTGTCTAAAACCTGGACGTAGTCTCTGTGACGTCCCACAGACTGTCTAAAACCTGGACATAGTCTCTGCAACGTCCCCGCAGACTGTCTAAAACCTGGACATAGTCTCTGTGACGTCCTCACAGACTGTCTAAAACCTGGACATAGTCTCCCAGACGTCCCCGCAGACTGTCTAAAACCTGGACGTAGTCTCCGTGACATCCCTGCAGACTGTCTAAAACCTGGACGTAGTCTCCGTGACGTCCCCGCAGACTGTCTAAAACCTGGACGTAGTCTCCGTGACGTCCCTGCAGACTGTCTAAAACCTGGACATAGTCTCTGTGACCCGGACGATCAGCTGATTGAGGGGTCTTCATTCTTCGGTCCTGTCTTCCTCCCGCGTCCTCCCCCCTTGACTCCCCCCCTCTGCAGGCTCAGCAGGAGACACAGAGGCAGCCGCCCACCACAAGTCAATGAATGATTGAACAGAGAGGGAGGAAGATGAAGGAGTGACGACTCAGATGACAAAAGGCAGGAGGGGAGTCGGTGGAGAGAGAGAGGTGTGCAGGTTGCGGCGTGTTATTCAGCTGAATAATGTATGATTGTTTTCTGTTCCCACAACCAATCAGACTGACACAAAGAGACAGAGATGAAACTGCTGTTCTTTATTTCTTCCATCCATCCTCGGTGAGATGCATTAAGTCGACAGGCCGGACACTCCCAGGTTGATTCAGCTGTTCTCACCAGAACTTTCTCGTAGTCGACAAGTACAGGAACAGATGAATACCCTGCTCCCACGAGTCCATGTCCTCTGATTCCTTCATTGTCCATACTGACTGGTGTTTACAGCAGCCAATAGTGAGTGTTTGTCCAGACCGGCAGTGTCCAGTCTAACAGTGAACACAGCAACAGAACCTCTGAACCGGCAGTGTCCAGTCTAACAGTGAACACAGCAACAGAACCTCTGAACCGGCAGTGTCCAG
This sequence comes from Nibea albiflora, assembly GCA_014281875.1. Classification (NCBI taxonomy): domain Eukaryota; kingdom Metazoa; phylum Chordata; class Actinopteri; family Sciaenidae; genus Nibea; species Nibea albiflora. The sequence goes on along the minus strand of CM024805.1, from coordinate 20,960,631 downwards.
TCTAACAGTGAACACAGCAACAGAACCTCTGAACCTGCAGTGTCCAGTCTAACAGTGAACACAGCAACAGAACCTCTGAACCGGCAGTGTCCAGTCTAACAGTGAACACAGCAACAGAACCTCTGAATCCGGCAGTGTCCAGTCTAACAGTGAACACAGCAACAGAACCTCTGAACCGGCAGTGTCCAGTCTAACAGTGAACACAGCAACAGAACCTCTGAACCGGCAGTGTCCAGTCTAACAGTGAACACAGCAACAGAACCTCTGAACCGGCAGTGTCCAGTCTAACAGTGAACACAGCAACAGAACCTCTGAACCGGCAGTGTCCAGTCTAACAGTGAACACAGCAACAGAACCTCTGAACCGGCAGTGTCCAGTCTAACAGTGAACACAGCAACAGAACCTCTGAACCGGCAGTGTCCAGTCTAACAGTGAACACAGCAACAGAACCTCTGAACCGGCAGTGTCCAGTCTAACAGTGAACACAGCAACAGAACCTCTGAACCAGCAGTGTCCAGTCTAACAGTGAACACAGCAGCCTATCGAGCTGGTTTTCTTGCCGGGTTTGGCTCCTGGTATCTCGGGCTGAGTCGGTTCTGTTAGCTGCACGGCTGACCGAGCTAACCAGAGTTAGCACTTCACTACTTAGCAATGTTTCCATCAAGTAATGGTAGCTAACTTCATTAGTGAGCTACGTTAGCTAAACTAGAAAAATCTCCAGCTTAGTAACTGATCAAGACAAAGTTAAAGATTTAACACACACACACACACACACACACACACACACACACACACAGTGTTTTGTAAACGTGATCTAGATTTCACTTGATCTCACTTTTCTCTAAATGTCAACATCGTCCTATTCACCTTTTCAAAATGTCACTTCCTCTTCTCCCGTCTCTCCTCCTCATTTTCTTTTCTCACCTCCTCCTATCTAGGTTACCCTGCAGTGTTAGCATATTAGCTCACTGCAGCATTGGCTGCTGCCTGGAGTGTCCTAACACAGTGTGTGTGTGTGTGTGTGTGTGTGTGTGTGTGTGTGTGTGTGGCAGTAATGTTTTATGGGCATTAGAGAGCTTGTGTATCAACAACAGACCAGATTTATATCAGCGAGCTCACCGGCTGCCACAGCCCCAAGAGCCTCTGGGTAATCTGGGTGTAATTGAGTGAAGAGGTTACAGAGGGACACACACACACACACACACACACACACACACACACAGGATGAACACATCGGGGTGTTACAAACATTTGATCGAACAGGTTCAGTAATAATCAGAAATCTAAAAGTACTGCTGTGGCTGCAGCAGTGAGTCAGTCTCCATAAGTCCCCATGTTAGACAGCAGAAATAAACATGTTTACAGCCTGGTACAAAAAACAGTTTTGGTCTCTGTAGCTAATTTCCCCGTTCATGACAACTGTACTGAGGGTGAATTTATATACAACTCACCTGTTCACATTATATTAAGGCTTAAAGTTATGCAGGATTCAGAGCGTGGACGCTTTGATTGACAGGTGGGCGTGGTCACGTAGACGGCGTGCATGCTTTATACAGTGTGTGGGACGGCGAGGTCAGTCTCTCTGTGCTGAGGTTCATGTTTCATTAAAAGTATAAAGGCTGCATGGACGTCTACTCATCTATTATTATCACACACACACTGGACCGTTTCTATTTGTGCTCATGGCGACGTGCCGGGCAGAAAAACCTGCACCGCACACGCTCAGTGATGCCTCAGGAAAAGCATCCAGCTCCACCACAGTACAGCACGTCCTGCCAGCAGCCAGCAGCCAGCGATATCTGTACCTCCACCCTGACAGAGAGAAACTGTGACGGTGTTCCAGATCACTGCGTCTTTCTCATCTCGTCTGTGCGCTTCATCATCGTCACCAACCTGATCGCCTCCCGTCTGTTTGCATCTTTACGAGGCTGCTGAAGCTCACATGCATATGGCCGACCGAGAACACACACCGGCGAGGCGGTCGTGCCGGCATCCTGCTGCCAATTTGAGCACACACACACACACACACACACACACACACACACACACACACACACCTTCTGTCCTGCCCCGGTGAATCATGCAGTCAGCAGCTTTGCTCGGGTCACTCGAGGTGAGGCGAGGGGGAAGAGACTCGCTGCTGTCACAGAAAATCCACGTCACTGCAGTTTTTCTGTCTCACTGACAGGAAGGAAAGTTTCATTGTCATCTCGCTGCTGGAAAGTTTCGGGAACTTTCCGTGTTTGAAATCAGTTCAGATCTCAGCGCACAGATTGAGAAACACTCCTGGAGATTCACGTCCTCGTACTGAGATGAAACACTGAACGTGAGCCGTGAGCGGCGGTTTAGCCTCTGTGGATGTGCGTGACGTCGCCCATCGGGTCCTGAGGAGCTGCAGTTCAGAACAGTTCAAATGAAGCACTTTCCAAACTTTCCAGGTTTTGTAGGAACCTTTGAAAACACAGAAATGCTGCACATGCTCAGATTGGTTTGCAGTGCTGTCACTAAATACTGTAACACATAAGACACTTTGTAACTTTACTGGTTTGTCCTGTTGTTGTTCATGTTCAAAAGTCTGACCCAGCCTCGGTGACGCTCAGATTTCCTGGAGGCGTCCATCGTTGGCGTTGAGGTAAATGATTTGATCTTTCAAACAAAGTTCCCACTCAGACAGTTACTGGAAGAGATTCAGTCCTCGCTCATGTTTTCTGGTTTAGTATGCAGGAAACGAGGTGTTTGAATTAGTGTTGAATAAATTAGCTGTCAGAAAAACTTAAGCTCAGCTGGTCAGACTGTCTGAACACCAAATCTCACATGAACAACCACCAACTTCAGCGAGGCGGCCAACAGAGCTCCAAACTTCTCAGCCGAACACGACAAAACAGATCCGTTGATTTCAGGGTAAAATGCTGCAAACAAACCAAACTGTCTCAGAAAGCTCGGCAGATCCGGTCACACTCATCACGGGGAAATAATGTTCTGCATGGAAGAACCTGGCAAAGACGCCGCCTCGGCCTGAAAAACAACTGCTGTTCATGAGCCCGTACATCTGGCTCGCTTTGAGTCGGATCTGTGTCCACGCTCAGTCTGGACGCTCTGCAGCTCCGCAACACTTCATATGATCGGCTCATCCAGAGAGGCCAGCTACAGCAGCTACAACTACAACTACAGCAGCTACAACTACAGCAGCTACAGCTACAACTGCTACAGCTACAACTACAGCAGCTACAGCTACAACTGCTACAGCTACAACTACAGCAGCTACAGCTACAGCAGCTACAACTACAACTACAACAGCTACAGCAGCTACAACTACAACTACAACAGCTACAGCAGCTACAACTGCTACAGCTAAAGAAGATTCTGGTCCAAAGAACAAATGTCAGAAATATAGACTGTGCGGACGTCTCAGAGACTACGTCCAGGTTTTAGACAGTCTGTGGGGACGTCACAGAGACTACGTCCAGGTTTTAGACAGTCTGCGGGGCCGTCACAGAGACTAAATCAGAGATATCGATGGACGCTCACTAATCAAAGCGTGTTTTGTGTTTTATTTCACATCTTGTCGGAGTTCAAACTGAAGAAGAAGACGGAGACAGGAAGTGCTAAAAACAAAATGGATGCGTGGAGTCTGTCATTATCGACAGTTTCTGCCTCGTGCGTGTGTGTGTGTGTGTGTGTGTGTGTGTGTGTGTGTGTGTGTGAGATGAGGTTCGATCCAGGTAGATTGACTTCTTATTGTCTGGGGATGAGAAAGAGAGAGAGGTGAGGTAGAGCGACATAAGACCAGTGTTGAGATGCGTGTCACATGACTGATGAGCTGTTTCCTCACGGCTCCTCACAGTAACACATAAACACAAAGCACCATTGTTACTGTGAGACTGCAGGTCGACGGGGTCAATGTTGACAGTAATATATCCTGAAACTGAAAGACTGCGGAGACTCTGTGTCCATCTCTGAGACTGTTTTTGATTCTCTCAGCAGAACGGAGTCGTCAGACCTGAACACAAACACTGAGAGAGTCCAAATGTCCAGAAGACTCTGTCTGTCAGCTGTGCTCACTTTAACGTTAATGCTGTTGTCACACGTCAGTCTTTAAGGTCACCTGTGTGTCGTTCAGGTCACCTGTGTGTCGTTAAGGTCACCTGTGTGTCGTTAAGGTCACCTGTGTGTCGTTAAGGTCACCTGTGTGTCGTTCAGGTCACCTGTGTGTCGATCAGGTCACCTGTGTGTCGTTCAGGTCACCTGTGTGTCGTTCAGGTCACCTGTGTGTCGTTCAGGTCACCTGTGTGTCGATCAGGTCACCTGTGTGTCGTTAAGGTCACCTGTGTGTCGTTAAGGTCACCTGTGTGTCGTTCAGGTCACCTGTGTGTCGTTAAGGTCACCTGTGTGTCGTTCAGGTCACCTGTGTGTCGTTAAGGTCACCTGTGTGTCGTTCAGGTCACCTGTGTGTCGTTCAGGTCACCTGTGTGTCGTTCAGGTCACCTGTGTGTCGTTCAGGTCACCTGTGTGTCGATCAGGTCACCTGTGTGTCGTTAAGGTCACCTGTGTGTCGTTCAGGTCACCTGTGTGTCGTTCAGGTCACCTGTGTGTCGTTCAGGTCACCTGTGTGTCGTTAAGGTCACCTGTGTGTCGTTCAGGTCATCTGTGTGTCGATCAGGTCACCTGTGTGTCTTTCAGGTCACCTGTGTGTCGTTAAGGTCACCTGTGTGTCGTTCAGGTCACCTGTGTGTCGATCAGGTCACCTGTGTGTCTTTCAGGTCACCTGTGTGTCGTTCAGGTCACCTGTGTGTCGTTCAGGTCACCTGTGTGTCGTTGTTGGACATAAACACTCGAAGGTTCAGGTATGAGGACATAACGAGAAAAGGCGATGGCAGCTGACGTCCTCACAATGTCAGTATGTAACTGTGCTCATATACAGGAGAACCAACACACACACACACACACACACACACACACACACACACACACACAGTCAGAGACTGTAAATATTGTTTTGGATGACTCACCTGCCCGAGGGAATCCTACAACGAAAGTGTGTGTGTTGGTATTTCTGTCTGTGTGTGTGCAGCAGCTGCTAATTGAAAAGCAGAGGACTGTTTTCTCTGTTAATCGGCGCGGCGTCCTCGCCGGAGAAAACACGGCGAGTTTCTGCAGACTCAGGTTCAGTCTGAGACCTGAGTGTGATGCAGGGAGACAGCAGTACGCTCAGCTCCGGACTCCATTAGACCTGCGTCCCCTAAAAGACAGCCCAGATCCCACCGGAGGGGAGCAACGAGGACGGAGGGAGCTCACAGAGAAGCAGGAGACGGAGTTTGGTTTGTTTTTAGTGTCTGCTCAGATATTTCAGCTTTGATTTCATTTGTTAGGATCACGTCACTGTCCATCACTGATGCCTTTTAACAACACGACACACATTCAGAGAGAAAAACAAGTAGTTACAGGAAACAGGACAGGAAGCTGAGCCAAGTCCTCAACTGGGACTGAAGACCTGGAGACAAGTTGTAGATGTTGGGTGAAAATATTGCTGAATATTTATGAGTGAAGCCAATCCAAAAACTGCAGTTCCTCTAACGTCCACTTGAGGCTGGCTCCAGCAGAGAGTCAGTCTCCATAAGTCCCCATGTTCACATTATATTAAGTTATGCAGGAGGCGCCTGGCAGCAAGTGTGAACAGACGAACAGTAACTCTGGACAGTTCACTGCTCAGCTTTACTTTGCAGCTGCTGAGCGATCGACCCGTCCTTTCATCGGCGTGTTCTCATGTGATGTTCCAGGTCTCAGACACTGATTGGACTTTGACAAATGTTGCGGAAACAAACAGATCTGATTGGTCGAGGAGACGGACTGCATCGTGAATCGATGGTGTTTCCTTGTTTGTTTGTTAGAGAGCATTTTTAATTTGACTGGATGTTAAGTTCAGACTCCGAGCAGGTCAGTCTGCACGCTAACGTAGCAATGCACTGCATCGATCCACACACACACACACACACACACACACACACACACACACACACTGAATCACAGCAAGCTCATGTTACCCGAGAGATCATGAAAATGTATTGTGAATGAATCTGATTGGATTGCAGGCATGGGGGCACTCACACACTCACACACACACACTCACACACACACACTCACACACACACACACACACACACACACACACACACACACTTTCCCAGGCTTTAGTGGTTTTCTCCCGCTGCCTCCATTTTCCTGATAATGATGCTCTCTTCCTGCTTTCCCTCCATCTTATTACCAGTATCACACACACACTCATTCACACTCGCTAAAGTGCCTTCCTGTTTGTCTTTCAACTCATATCGACCCACTTTACACACACACACACACACACACACACACACACACACGTGTTCATCTCCAGTAAGTGAAGCCTCCAAGTGAAAGTAAGGGGGGTGTTAGTGTTGGCTAATGTTAGCAAAATGCTACTTAACTCGCTAGCTAATCTATGTTAGCTAATGGCACTAAATCGCACTGAAAACATCACAAAGTCACATGATACCACGTGGTCACGTAGTCTCTGTGACGTCCCCGCAGACTGTCTAAAACCTGGACGTAGTCTCTGCGACGTCCCCGCAGACTGTCTAAAACCTGGACGTAGTCTCTGCGACGTCCCCGCAGACTGTCTAAAACCTGGACGTAGTCTCTGCGACGTCCCCGCAGACTGTCTAAAACCTGGACGTAGTCTCTGTGACGTCCCCGTAGACTGTCTAAAACCTGGACGTAGTCTCTGTGACGTCCCCACAGACTTTCTAAAACCTGGACATAGTCTCTGTGACGTCCCCGCAGACTGTCTAAAACCTGGACATAGTCTCTGTGACGTCCCCGCAGACTGTCTAAAACCTGGACATAGTCTCTGTGACGTCCCCGCAGACTGTCTAAAACCTGGACGTAGTCTCCGTGACGTCCCCGTAGACTGTCTAAAACCTGGACGTAGTCTCTGTGACGTCCCCACAGACTTTCTAAAACCTGGACATAGTCTCTGTGACGTCCCCGCAGACTGTCTAAAACCTGGACGTAGTCTCTGTGACGTCCCCGCAGACTGTCTAAAACCTGGACGTAGTCTCTGTGACGTCCCCGCAGACTGTCTAAAACCTGGACGTAGTCTCTGTGACGTCCCCACAGACTTTCTAAAACCTGGACATAGTCTCTGTGACATCCCCGCAGACTGTCTAAAACCTGGACGTAGTCTCTGTGACGTCCCCGCAGACTGTCTAAAACCTGGACGTAGTCTCTGTGACGTCCCCGCAGACTGTCTAAAACCTGGACGTAGTCTCTGTGACGTCCCCGCAGACTGTCTAAACCCTGGACGTAGTCTCCGTGACGTCCCCGCAGACTGTCTAAACCCTGGACGTAGTCTCTGTGACGTCAGAAAGCAGCCTCAGCTCATTGTTGCCATGGGGGGTGGTCTCATTACCCATGATTCTTTGCCTTCAATAATGCAAATCCACTTGACATTAGCGGCGTGCGATTGGCTGCTCAGAACATATGGGCTCCACTTCCTTTCCGTTATCGTAGTGAATAATTCAGACGGCTGTTTAGCTGACGGCCTCGCTGGCATTTCCTCTGCACTAATTGCTCGTTAAGTGTTCCACTTGACCTTTAACGGGAGGATCAAATCTGAGTGGTTTCATTTTAGGGCATCTGTGTCTTCACTGTTAACTCTGTAAACTCTGAAGGAACTACATTTCCCTCCAAGACCAGACGCATCGACTTCCTGCTTCCGGCACAAATTAAAGAGAAACATGAGGGATGCCAAGAAAAGCTGCTCACTGCTGGAAGTTCTGTTCAGTGCCGGGTCCGGCCACGTTCCAGTTGGTTGGGAGCTAGTGCTAATGTAGCTAACTGCTAACGTAAGTTAATGTTATGGAGTCTCGTGGATTCGAACACACGCCAACCTGAGTGTGTGTGTTCAGAGTCCATCGAGGCTGAGGAATCATCAGTGATGTGAGATCTCTGGATCCCGTTCAGGCTCATCAGACGCTTCATTCATCATCCAAACACCCCTGAAATAACTCCTCCGTCTTCATCCGCCACACGCCCGCTGTTTGTTTGTACCAGTGACATCATCATGTGAGTTTGGATCAGCTGCTTCACTTTGAAGCCTTCGACAGGAGGACGGAGCTTCGTCAGAGATCACAGCTTTCAGGACAAACTCGTCCAGATGCCTCTCTGATCCGACACACAGTCATCAGGACGTGTGTGTGTGTGTGTGTGTGTGTGTGTGCAGCTCGACCAACGTGATTCACGTCGTCTGTTTGTTCGTCTCACTCTGATTGATGGATCGAGTGTGTGTGTGTTCTGAGTCACGGTGAACACTCATCATGTCTCCTGGTGCTCCAACAGATGGACAGTAGGCGACACACACACTGTATTTATACAGTACATGGACACACACACACACACACACACAGGGCAGCTAAAAGGCCGTTCAAAGACGACATTTCAGTGTCCGACGACGAGAGGAGAGCAAAGTGTGCTAAGAAAGACGGGAAAGAGTGAAGGAATAAAGGAGGGAGAATAAAGGAGGGACGGAGGTGGGAAGACAAAGAGAAGAAAGAAGGAGGAATGAAAGGAGGTCAATAAAATGTAGAAGAAGAATGGATGAAGGAAATGAGAAATATGAGAGGAAGAAGAAGAAGGGATGATGAGCTCAGGAGTGAAGGGAAGAATGAAGATGGAGGGAGGAGAACGAGGAGGAACAGAAGAAAGAAAAAGTGGAAGACGAATGAAAACAAAAAGGAAAGATTCAAAATAAGAGGCAGGAAGTAGGAAATGAGTGAAGGAAAGAAGGAAACCAGGGAGGACAGGAGGAAGTGAGAAAGGTCAAATCACCATGTAAAAAGTAAAAGTAAGAACTTTGTTGTAATCTCTGATCACCCTCATCGACCAATCAGGTCCCAGTCTCATGAATAATTAATGAGCTCAGACTGGCTCCTCTGCTTATTGAAACATTGATAAGGTGATCAGACTTCAGTGTCTATTATTACCTCCTCTGACAGACAGGCTTCCTACTACAGTGACAGTCCTGTTAATAATTCACACACCTCCTCCTCCTCCACCTCCTCCTCCTCCACCTCCTCCTCCTCCTCCTCCTCCTCCACCTCCTCCTCCTCCTCCTCTTTCTTTACCACCATCTCTTCTTTTCTTCCTCCCTCTCTGTTTGTGTCCAGTCGTTGGATTCTGCATGAACTCAGACTGATTCACGTTTGTTCAAGACGATGAACCAATCTGACGTCTTCTGAGCTGATAAATTCAAACCAGTGACTGCAGAGAGCCATCGCCTGTAATCTGACATGAGTCCATCCATCTTCTGCTTCATATCTGGTCGCGGTGGAAAGCCCAGACATCCCTCTACCCGGTAATGTTTCCAGCTCCTCCTGGGAGGCTCCCGAAGGGGTTCCTGAGCCAGATGAGACATCTAATCTCTCCAGTGTGTTCTGGCTCCGCCCCGAGGTCTCTGCCGGTTGGAACACGTCCAAAGGAAGGCGTCCTGATCAGATGTGGAACCACCTGATCTGGCTCTGTTCAACACAAAGGAGGAGCAGTTTGAGTTTTTCAGCTCAGGACCAGAGGTGAACGTTGGAACGTTCCTCCCAGCGGTCTGATACAACGCTCGCATCACTGCTGCCCTCTGATGCCTGAACTCCACCGAGTACCGAGGCGTCATCCCGACTGCAGCGAACAGAACCACATCATCTGCAAAGAGGCTGACGTACATAATCTGTGAGAAAGACAATCCATGCTGATCAAAATGTGGATGGTGTAACATCTGCAGGTGGAGCAAACAGTCACTCATCTTTAAGCCTGATTTTACTGAAACAAACTCTTGGACCGAACGTTGACGAGAGGTTTGAGAGAAGTTTGATATTTGATTTTCAGGAAACTTGTCACAGCTGTAACCAAACAGCCTGGGTTCAAACCCTCGACCCTGCCGGGGCCGTGACCTCTGACCTCTGTTTGGAGGGTTCGTAAGGACGAGACGAGGTTGGTTCTTGAGGGAGCAGCAGAGTCTCGGTTTCCCTTCGACAAACGACAGATTGCCGACAGAATCCTGGTGGATTTTCCGGACTAGAGCCAGATCTCTTGCACAGCCGGCTAACTGCTACAGAGCAGCTCTGACTAATTTATGCAGATGTATTAATAGATCACAGGCAGCTCTCACCAGGCCGCCGTGCCTTCTCTCCTCAGCACAAGAAAAAAAGGCCAAATAAACAAGTGAGCTCGAGAAGAGCTCTGTCTTCGCTCTGCAGACTAAAAGGCCGGCTTCAGAAGGAGGCGGTTTGCATATCCGCCTTCAGGATTTGTTTGATTTTGTTTGGCATTTTTTATTCATGCATTTATTTATTTTCCACCAGACGTGAAGATCCAACAGCAGACATCTTCAAATACTTTATTCCCCATGCCATTAAGAGAGCGTTGTCACCGCACACATCGATGCTATTTTTAAAAAAATAGATTTTAATCATCTACAAAGAAAGAAACAGCCGCTGAAGCTTCGTTTAAAGTTTCTGTTTCTCTGATCGAAAATCATGAACAGTAAATGTCGCTCTTCAGCGTCACGCCTTCAGATCTCAGAGATCTTTTCTACAGACGCCATGTTTGAGCGACACTCTGCAGTCACACAGAGGAAAGACTCATCAGCACTTCAACTGGACTCCAGTCTGAAGCTCTTTGTGGCCGAGCGGTCATTTACCACAGCTGACAATCATCAGACAGGAAAACGACAAACAATCTTCAGGTCTTTGAGTCTTCAGGTCTTTGAGTCTTCAGGTCTTTGAGTCTTCAGGTCTTTGAGTCTTCAGGTCTTTGAGTCTTCAGGTCTTTGAGTCTTCAGGTCTTTGAATCTTCAGGTCTTTGAGTCTTCAGGTCTTTGAGTCTTCAGGTCTTTGAGTCTTCAGGTCTTTGAGTCTTCAGGTCTTTGAGTCTTCAGGTCTTTGAATCTTCAGGTCTTTGAGTCTTCAGGTCTTTGAGTCTCCAGGTCTTTGAGTCTTCAGGTCTTTGAGTCTTCAGGTCTTTGAATCTTCAGATCTTTGAGTCTTCAGGTCTTTGAGTCTTCAGGTCTTTGAGTCTTCAGGTCTTTGAGTCTTCAGGTCTTTAGGTTTTATGGTCTTAATGTATGAACACACATTCTTGTGTTGTGTGAAAGGCATTCTGGGAAATGTAGGAAGTCTCCAGCTTGTTTGTTTCAGTCATGTGACGTCAACTCGTTTAAGATCGTTAACAGAAGATCAAATACTTTGTCTGATGACAGCTGATCTCATTAATATTCATAATCATTCATAAGCCCTCATGAATATTGTGTTAGGTTTCCTCTTCCTTCCTGCGCTGTCTCCTCGGCCTCACTGTCTGACTGTCCGTCCCAATTAGAAAAGAAGAGAACCACACACACACACACACACACACACACACACACACACACACACACACACACACACACACACACACACACACACACACACACAGGGAGGGGAGGTGCTTTTGTGTCCACGTCATTACGGATGTCTGCACACGCCTGTCCAGAGTGTTTGTGCGTCTTCACGATGATTTAAAAAAACGTGAACGAGGGATGAAATAAATGAAAGAGGAAGAGAAGAAGAGGCTTCCTTCAGGGGGTTTACGGTATCACATGGTTTTTCCCTCTTCATGTGAAGGCAGCACGGTGCTTTCAAGGACTTTGGCAGCTGCTGGAGTTTCCTCTCATCTTCACCTCTTTCAGTGTATCGATCTCTCTCAAACACATTTTCTCTCCGTCTGAATGAAACTCGACTCTCCTCTTTCAGGGTTGTCCATCATCAGCTCTCTCTCTCTCTCTCTCTCTCTCCATCTGATTGTAACATTACACTCCTCTTTGAATCTCCATCCTTTTTCCTCTCCTCTGTCTCTCCCTCCGTCCCTCCATCCGCTGAAGTCTGGCATCAGATCCATCCAGTTTTTTTTAATGTTTTGGCTGCGATGCTGTCGGCCGATGCTGTGGTGACCCGGTGCAACTTCTTCTTCTTCTTCTTCTTCTTCTTCTTCTTCTTCTTTTCTTCTTCTCTTCTTCTTCTTCTTCTCTTCTTCTTTCTTTTCTTCTTCGCATTTTTCTCTCTTCTTCTCTCTCTCTCTTTTTTCTTCTCTTCTTCTTCTTTTCTTTCTTTGTTCTTTCTTCTTCTTCTTCTTTTTTCTTCTTCTTCTTCGTTTCTTTCTCTTTCCTCTTCTTCTTCTTCTTCTTCTTCTTCTTCCTCTTCTTCTTCTTCTTCTTCTTCTTCTTCTTCTTCTTCTTCCTCTTCTTCTTCTTCTTCTTCTTTTTCTTCTTCTTCTTCGTCTTCTTCTTCTTCTTCGTCTTCTTCTTCTTCTTCTTCTTCTTCTTCTTCTTCTTCTTCTTCTTCTTCTTCTTCTTCTTCCTCTTCTTCTTCTTCTTCTTCTTTTTCTCTTCTTCTTCGTCTTCTTCTTCTTCTTCGTCTTCTTCTTTTTTTCTTCTTCGTCTTCGTCGTCTTCCTCTCCTCTTCTTCTTCTTCTTCTATTCTCTTCTTCTTTTTTTTTCTTTTCTTCTTGGTCTTCTTCCTCTTCTTCTTCTTCTTCTTCTTCTTCTTCTTCCTCTTCTTCTTCTTCTTCTCTTTGTCTTCTTCTTTTCTTTCTTCTTCTTTCTTTCTTTCTTCTTCTTTCTTCGTCTTCTTCCTCTTCCTCTTCTTCTTCTTCTTTTTCTTCTTCGTCTTCTTCCTCTTCCTCTTCTTCTTCTTCTTCTTCTTTTTCTTCTTCTTCCTCTTCTTCTTCGTCTTCTTCTTCGTCTTCTTCCTCTTCCTCTTCTTCCTCTTCTTCTTCTTCTTCTTCTTTTTCGTCTTCTTCTTCTTCTTCTTCTTCTTCTTAGTCTTCTTCTTCTTCTTCTTCTTCTTCTTCGTCTTAGTCTTCTTCTTCTTCTTCTTCTTCGTCTTCGTCTTCTTCTTGTAATATAAAATATCTCGATGGCTTAAACTATCCTGATCCGTCGTCACGTCCATCCATGAGCTCATCACGTCAACGTTAACTTGTTGCTCGTGTTGGTCATGAATGTTTTCCTGAGCTGTGAATGATTCACACATGGAGCAGTTCTAATGAAGTCTCCTGCTGAGATATTTATAGACACACAGTGTTAAAGTTAGAGTGTCGGAGACACAACACAAAATAAGTCGTCCACTTTATCTCTCTCACTTTTCTTTTAATTGGTGCGGCGAGTTATTCATAGACATTTTAATTGCTCTGGATGAAAGTCCCTCTCTCCATTTTCATTTATTTCACACTCACACA
>CM024805.1:20914841-20942341 GCA_014281875.1 Nibea albiflora | reverse complement strand
GGCTCGTCAATGATGCGATGGAGGTGATGACAGAGGACGGCAGCAAGAAGGCTGATTAGTTTGTTTACATGCTAGACAGTCTGTGGGGACGTCACAGAGACTACGTCCAGGTTTTAGACAGTCTGCGGGGACGTCTCAGAGACTACGTCCAGGTTTTAGACAGTCTGCGGGGACGTCACAGAGACTACGTCCAGGTTTTAGACAGTCTGCGGGGACGTCACAGAGACTACGTCCAGGTTTTAGACAGTCTGCGGGGACGTCTCAGAGACTACGTCCAGGTTTTAGACAGTCTGCAGGACGTCACAGAGACTACGTCCAGGTTTTTAGACAGTCTGCGGGGACGTCACAGAGACTACGTCCAGGTTTTAGACAGTCTGCGGGGACGTCACAGAGACTACGTCCAGGTTTAGACAGTCTGCGGGGACATCACAGAGACTACGTCCAGGTTTTAGACAGTCTGCGGGGACGTCACAGAGACTACGTCCAGGTTTTAGACAGTCTGCGGGGACATCACAGAGACTACGTCCAGGTTTTAGACAGTCTGTGGGGACGTCTCAGAGACTTCAGTTTTAGTTTTCGTGTGCTGTGATCTACATGTGATCTCAGGTGTTTCTGTCGGTCTAACAGTGGAAACTGGTCTGAGGTCAGTGCTGCTCATCTCATGTTGAACTTTTTATTCAGTCCTGTCACGTTCGAGTCAGCAAATATGGAGGTGAAATAATTTATCAGAGGCGACAGAAACACAGTCTGCAATAACTTCTCTAAATCCTGGAAAATCTCCCGTATGTGAAGTTTTGGAACTTGTATCCATATTTTAATAACTGTCACAGACAGACAGATATTCATCTGTATCCTGAGCTGCTGCAGCTTCTTTTTTCTTGTTTATATTTGCAGAAACAAATGATGGGAAAGACAAAATAAATCCAGACTGACAGATGAAAGTCTGAAGAGCTTCTAAATAAAAACACAACCTGACAGAAGAACATCAGACGTCTGTTTCACTTTTTATACTTTCCTTTCTTCTCACGTGTCCTTTCACTCTTCTTCTTCTTCTTCTTCTCTTCTTCTTCTTCTTCTTCTTCTTCTTCTTCTTCCTTCGTTGTTTGCAGTGCGATGAATCGTCAACACTTCCAGTCACGATGAATATGAAGCAAACTCGATGCCCTCACTGTGTCTGTCGTAAGGTTTGACTTGATCTTTGCAAATCCACTAAATGCATGCATCCACACACCCACACTGTCTCCAGCGTCTGCTTGTGTGCGTGCGTGCGTGCGTGCGTGCGTGCGTGCGTGCGTGCGTGCGTGCGTGCGTGTGTGTGTGTGTGTGTGTGTGTGGGTCGGAGGGCTAGCACTGCACCCATCTGTCACCGTCCCTCCACACCCCTCCCCCCTCGTCGCCTCCATATGAGACAATGAGAACACGAGCTCAAAGTGTCTGAATGAAAAATAAGAAGCAGAGAAAGAGGCTGAGCTGTGACGGAGCTGCACATTCATGTGTTTCACTTTTAATGTAGCACAACAAGAATCCAATAAAATCCCAAATAAAAGAAGAAACCTTCATTGATTCAAACATTCATGCTTGAAACATGCGATAACTATAACACCACAAACTCAGACTTCATATTTACTATACAGAAACTTCTGGAGTGATTCTTCACATGACGCTGCGGGATCATAATTACATCTACTCACTTTACTATAATCAAGTCTGTTCTGGATACTCTGTGTGTGTCTCATGTTTGTGTCCTCTGTCCTCCCGTGTCTGTCCACACAGACATGGAGTCGTGCTTTCAGTTTGTCTTTGAATTCAGATTTAATAAACGATGTTTGATTAGATAAAAAATGAGCCGCTAACTTTTTCTATCAAAGTAGTTTAGGAGTTTTTACTACGAGCAGCGTCCAAACTCTGGATCCTGTCCACACCGTCCTCCGGGTGTCCGTCCGTCCAGAGGTGACGAGCAGGCTGTAAATTACATCGTGAGCAGCTTATTAACGAGTCACGTTTCTGCTCTAAATCTGTATTTGCTGCTCTGGTGTCACTTTTCATAACATCACACAGCCTCGCGTGTTCACACATCAGGCTCTAACGAGGCTCCTTTAATAGGAAACACTGAATAACTGCAGGAAGGTTTGATGTCCAGGCTCGGCACTGACCCTCACTTCCAGCTGCTGAGTTTGGATGTTTCAAAATAAAAGTTTTAAGACCTGAGGAGGATTTAAATGATAAACTGTTCACTGGACTCAGATCACACGTACGATGTGGATCCTTCTTCTTCTCCTTCTTCTTCTTCATCTTCTTCTCTCGCTCTCCCGGGGAAAACAGCAGCAGGGAATTCTGGGAAGCCCCACACATCAGTGTTAGGATGGAGGACGGAGGAGTGGTTGCCATGGTAATTGAACTGGGTTAGATTTTCCTCCTCCCCTTTCTCTCTTCAGCGCCGTGTGAGTGTGTTATAGTCTGAATTGATCTGCATACCTGTTCATATTTCATGACGCCACTGTAATGCAAACAGACACACACACACACACACACACACACACACACACACGCATACTTTCCTACAGTACCAACAGCAGACTGTCAGTGTACACTGACCATGTGTGGACTTGAATAAAACTGGAATGGAAATTTAGATTTTAGTCTCTGATGTCAGACTATCTAACCTCTGATACTCAGCCTGTTGTGTTTGTTTATTTCATGAAGCAGCTTCTGAATCTGAGTCCGACTGAAATTTACGCTGCTGTTTAATCTGATGGTTGAGAGACACAGACAGTGAGTGAGAGTGAGCGAGCCGAGAAATAAAAAGAACACAAACAGCCCCCTCACCACTGTCAATGAAGCCTGTAACCTCTGTGGCTGTGAAGTGAAGCCGAAAACTGCAGTTCCTCTAACGTCCACCTGAGGCTGGCTGCAGCAGTGAGTCAGTCTCCATAAGTCCCCATGTTAGACAGCAGAAATAAACATGTTTACAGCCTGGTACAAAAAACAGTTTTGGTCTCTGTAGCTAATTTCCCCGTTCATGACAACTGTACTGAGGATGAATTTATATACAACTCACCTGTTCACATTATATTAAGGCTTAAAGTTATGCAGGATTCAGAGTGTGGACGCTTTGATTGACAGGTACTAAGATGGCGGCAGCCAGAGCCACCACACTGAGCTTCAAAACAACAACAAGCATGACGGCACGGATACGCAAACATGTTCCCTGTTGGCTTTGCAGTCCCCAATTCATGACTGAGTAATAACAGCAGAGTCCACATTTTGATAGGTACGCAAGTGCGTGTGCGCACACACACACACACACACACACACACACACACAATGTAATGGGTTTCAGTTAGGCAGCATATTGGAAATGCCAAGCCAATGTCTCAGAAGCTAAATCAGCCACTGTGTGTGTGTGTGTGTGTGTGTGTGTGTGTGTGTGTGTGTGTGTGTGTGTGGTGGGCTGAACAAGGCGTACTAACAGCCTGATACTGACTACTAAAAATATCTGACACACACTTGCAAGTACACACACACACACACACACACACACACACACAGTGTCAGGTTGTGATGAAGACGTTTTATCCACGGAGGCGAAACAAAACACCTCTGGAATCCCTGATCTGATATCGCCGTGGAAACGACAGCAGAGAGGGAGACGAGTCCTCCCTGCATCCATTTCACCCTCTGTTAGGTGTGTGTGTGTGTGTGTGTGTGTGTGTGTGTGTGGCACAGCTGTATCAGCAGACAATGAATCTGTCCTCATGTCAGATCTTCACACAGTGCTGCTAATTAGTACTACTTCTGTCAGTACTACTGTACTGTACTGCAGTACTGTCAGTACGGCGGAGTCACCTCTGTCAGCGCTCCAGCTACATCTGTTACTGCGTTTATTCAGGCTGGCTGCAGAAGTCAGTCAGTCTCCATAAGTCCCCATGTTTACAGCCTGGGTCAAGTTATTGACTCTGTTTAAAGGAAACCCCGTGCTTTTATTTTGACACGGCAGGAAACAAGAGACTAATGAGGACAGACTATCAAAACAAAGGCAGGAAGTGAATTTAGATGTGAGAATTACAAAATAAAACATGTCAGGACTGAATCAGAGCGAGGAACACACTCACGGCTGAAAAATACACTTTGACACAACACACACTTTTCATTGAAATGGACTCGTGTCCGGCCGTGCGTCCTCACCTTCGCTGCAACAGCATAAAAACACATCGTCTACATTCCAGCTGCAGCGTTTCTGTTCATGAATAAAGAGTGAGGCTTCACCGCGGGCGCCTCGCCTCCCACAAGCAGCTCAGAACAAAAAGCAAGAACACATTCAGCACCAACCAGGCACAAAACAGGGTCAGAACACAGGTCCAGTGTGTCGGGACCAGAGTGTTTATATCTACGGAGTCCGCCATGTTGAACCTCCACCAACACTGATCTACACGTTTGGAGGACAGGGTGAGTATTGGACAGTCTGCGGGGACGTCTCAGAGACTGCGTCCAGGTTTTAGACCGTCTGCGGGGACGTCACAGAGACTACGTCCAGGTTTTAGACCGTCTGCGGGGACGTCTCAGAGACTGCGTCCAGGTTTTAGACCGTCTGCGGGGACGTCTCAGAGACTACGTCCAGGTTTTAGACAGTCTGCGGGGACGTCTCAGAGACTACGTCCAGGTTTTAGACAGTCTGCGGGGACGTCTCAGAGACTGCGTCCAGGTTTTAGACAGTCTGCGGGGACGTCTCAGAGACTGCGTCCAGGTTTTAGACAGTCTGCGGGGACGTCTCAGAGACTACGTGTGTGATCCAAACATGGCCGACAGGTCTGAGCTGGCTGTGAGGTTCTTCTGCGGCGTCGTCCCTCCTCGCCTGCCGGGTCAGAACAGGCTGCCGTGGGATCGGACACGCGACACTAATAGGTGAGCTGAAAGGAGCACTCTGTTGTCATGGAAACAAGGTGCACGATCCACCTTCCCGCTGCGACGAGGCGCTCCAGGTTTCCTGAGAGCGGAGAGGTTTGAGTCTGAGGTCAGGCCGCCCTCAAACATCACGCAGGGACACTCTGACACTTTTGTTCTGCCGTCCTTACGTTTGTCCTTCAGCCAACGTGAACTCCTGCCTTCTGCTGTGCTGTCGGGTCACAGGAGTAATTGCTGCACCTCCGCTCAGGTCCGCGTTCCCTCTGTGACCTTTCACCTCCCAATTAGTTTCTTCTAATCTTCAGCTGGAGCTGGTTCTGTGGCTGCGAGCGAGCGAGCACGTCAGCTAAATGTTTAAATGTCAGCTGTAAATGCTGCTGATGCTAAATGTTAGCCGCTGATCTGCTGCGAGGCGCCGGGGAAAAGTCATGTTTGAGTAAAATCACAGACTCACTTCAAAATGTCACCGAGCGTCTTTACAAAGTGCCGAGTTTCATCTTCAGCCTGTCAGGAACCGTCGACCTGTCAGGACCAGAGCGTCTCCGTCCGTCAAACCAACCGTGCCAACTGAGGTGGACTCACATCGGCAAAGGTCCTGTGTGACAGTCTCAGAGACTACGTCCAGGTTTTAGACAGTCTGTGACAGTCTCAGAGACTACGTCCATTTTTTAGACAGTCTGTGACAGTCACAGAGACTACGTCCAGGTTTTAAACCGTCTCTGACAGTCTCAGAGACTACGTCCAGGTTTTAGACCGTCTGTGACAGTCACAGAGACTACGTCCAGGTTTTAGACAGTCTGTGACAGTCACAGAGACTACGTCCAGGTTTTAGACAGTCTGTGACAGTCTCAGAGACTACGTCCATTTTTTAGACAGTCTGTGACAGTCACAGAGACTACGTCCAGGTTTTAGACCGTCTCTGACAGTCACAGAGACTACGTCCAGGTTTTAGACCGTCTTTGACAGTCACAGAGACTACGTCCAGGTTTTCGACAGTCTCTGACAGTCACAGAGACTACGTCCAGGTTTTAGACAGTCTGTGACAGTCACAGAGACTACGTCCAGGTTTTAGACAGTCTGTAACAGTCTCAGAGACTACGTCCATTTTTTAGACAGTCTGTGACAGTCACAGAGACTACGTCCAGGTTTTAGACCGTCTCTGACAGTCATAGAGACTACGTCCAGGTTTTAGACCGTCTGTGACAGTCACAGAGACTACGTCCAGGTTTTAGACAGTCTGTGACAGTCACAGAGACTACGTCCAGGTTTTAGACAGTCTCTGACAGTCACAGAGACTACGTCCAGGTTTTAGACAGTCTCTGACAGTCACAGAGACTACATCTAGTTTTTAGACCGTCTGTGACAGTCACAGAGACTACGTCCAGGTTTTAGACAGTCTCTGACAGTCACAGAGACTACGTCCAGGTTTTAGACCGTCTGTGACAGTCACAGAGACTACCTCCAGGTTTTAGACATTCTCTGACAGTCTCAGAGACTACGTCCAGGTAGAAGGTGACTGAAGTCTGTGATTGGTTGGCGGCTTCACTAACGTGTACGCACAGCCTGAGGGACGAACGCCTTATAGACGGTCGCTAACTCGGTTAGCACAGCTGTAATCTAATAACACGTGATGAGGATGTGGACGGCGTGTTGTGAGTGTGAACGTGGAAACATCACATCTGTCTCAAAGCCGTGGAGAACATGTGGATGTGTCAACCTCAGCTCCTCACAGAGAGCCAAACCTGCCAAGAAATACTGCTGCTAGCTCACAGCGCTAGCTGCTCCCATCTGACATGTGAAAACGAGGAACTCCACTTCCTGTTTCATGGAGACTTGAACCCAAAACTTGATCAGAAACTTGTTCAGACTGAAGGTCATCAGGTCATCACATGTGACACAGTGACGACCGCGACCAGTTCTGATAAAGAAAATCAGGTTTTGTTTCTCGTCTATTAAATAAGAAAGAAACTCCAAGCTAGCTCGCTCTGAAGCCAGCTAGCTTGACTTACCTGTGACTCACCTGTCCTTTGTTCCCTCGATGGTCGGCTCAGTTGAAATCGGAGAAATTCGACGGAAATTCACGACGAGAAATGAACGCAACGCAACGCAACGCAACGGACGGGTTTGTTTGGTTTTTGAGTTTGAGTTTTAGGTTTGTGTTTGAGTTTTTGCATACCTCAGGTTGAGCCGGGGTTCGATCCCACGTCTCCACGTTGGCGGTCGGCGTCCTTCCCCACTGGACCATCTTCAGTACCGATGAAGCAGAAGAACCAGGATCAGACTGAGGGGAGGAATCATGCTGAAGATTCTCCTCCATCAGTCCTGATAGAGCTGCTGAAAGAACATTTCTGTTCTTCACTTTGTCTGTCTCATCATGGAGAAGGAAAACCACGTCTCCATGTCCTTTGGACCACATGGTCCACTGAAGCTGCTCCTCATGGCCTCCTGCAGCTTCGCTGGTCCAGTGGGTTAACATCCTGGCACTGAGCCTCTTTTGGATCCAGAGGTTGTGGGTTCAAACCCCGCTCAGAGCAGCAGAAATGAAGGTGACTCTCACAGTGATGTGAATGAGCTGATGAGACGCCGCGCCTCTTTCAAACTGTCTTTATGCTACAAACACAAACACACACGGCGTCACGCTGATCGTTTCACACCTGAAATCAGCTCAATGAAGCTGGATCAAGGTGAGTCACAGCTCAGCTCCACTGTGGTGCAAACACTAAGTCTGTTGTCCTGGAGATACAGAGGTCGAGGGTTCCAATCCCTCAGGTTGTTTGGATGTGGTGGCTCTGGTTGTCGCCATCTTGGCAGTTGTTTTAGGATCTTACACTCTGTAAACATTCTCCTCTTTCCTCCGTTCAGCTCCGTCTTAAGTGATTTCACATGATGTCTTTATTGCACCTCCTCCTCCTCCTCCTCCTCCTCCTCCTCCTCCTCCTCCTCCTCCACCTCCTCCTACTCCTCCTCCTCCACCTCCTCCTCCTCCTCCTCCTCCTGCTGCACATATTACTGTGTTCACAGACCTGCTGAGGGATTAAGGAGGTTCTGCGCAGATGTTGCGTCCTCCTCTTCATCATGTGTTAGAGTGCTAATGACTTATGTGTACAACTTTATAGGACTGCAGAGGATATCCTGGAATATTGCTGCTCCTCCCTCCTCCTCCCTCCTCCTCCTCCTCCTCCTCGCCTCGAGTGCTGATGAAGCTGCTGTGTGATTAAAATGTTCCACAGATGTTGCCTGCGTCTCCTGCACTCCTCCTCCTCTCTTAAACTGTTTGAAACATGCAGCCTCCTCCACATCCTGTGCAGATGGAGCCTCCTCCTCTTCCTCCTCCTCCTCCTCCTCTTCCTCCTCCTCTTCCTCCTTTGTGATAAAGTGTGAGAGAAAAGCAGATCAAATGAAATACATGTTACCTTCTGCTCTGCTTCCTTACAGAGCATGAGGTCTAAGGCTGAGCCTGAGACATGAAGTCAGTCCAGACCAGCAGAGCTTCACCTCCTGCCTTCTCCTTCTTCTCCTCCTCTTCCTCCTCCTCTTCTGCCTCCTCTTCTGCCTCCTCTTCCTCCTCCTCCTCCTCCTCCTCCTCCTCCTCCTCCTCTTCCTCGTGTTGCTGATGAGGCTGGTGTGCGATTAAGGAGGAGCTCCACAGATGTTCCCTCTGTGATTGATAGCTTCATTTATTGTCTGAGGGCTGAATGTAATAAACTCATTAGCACAGTCCCTTGTGTAATGTGTGTGTGTGTGTGTGTGTGTGTGTGTGTGTGTGTGTGTGTGTGTGTGTGTGTGTGTGTGTGTCTCTGACAGGTGATTGATGGTTTTCGTCTCTCCGTGGTTGGACGGTCACGTCACTCCATCGTCTTTTCGTTTCACAAAGTTTTTACATGTTGAGTGTCTGGGTTGGATTAAAAGTCATCAGCCACCACATCCAAACAACCTGAGGGATTGGAACCCTCGACCTCTGTATCTCCAGACAACAGACTTAGTGTTTGCACCACAGTGGAGCTGAGCTGTGACTCACCTTGATCCAGCTTCATTGAGCTGATTTCAGGTGTGAAACGATCAGCGTGACGCCGTGTGTGTTTGTGTTTGTAGCATAAAGACAGTTTGAAAGAGGCGCGGCGTCTCATCAGCTCATTCACATCACTGTGAGAGTCACCTTCATTTCTGCTGCTCTGAGCGGGGTTTGAACCCACAACCTCTGGATCCAAAAGAGGCTCAGTGCCAGGATGTTAACCCACTGGACCAGCGAAGCTGCAGGAGGCCATGAGGAGCAGCTTCAGTGGACCATGTGGTCCAAAAGGACATGGAGACGTGGTTTTCCTTCTCCATGATGAGACAGACAAAGTGAAGAACAGAAATGTTCTTCAGCAGCTCTATCAGGACTGATGGAGGAGAATCTTCAGCATGATTCCTCCCCTCAGTCTGATCCTGGTTCTTCTGCTTCATCAGTACTGAAGATGGTCCAGTGGGGAAGGACGCCGACCGCCAACGTGGAGACGTGGGATCGAACCCCGGCTCAACCTGAGGTACGCAAAAACTCAAACACAAAAACCAAACAAACCAAACAAACCCGTCCGTTGCGTTGCGTTGCGTTGCGTTCATTTCTCGTCGTGAATTTCCGTCGAATTTCTCCGATTTCAACTGAGCCGACCATCGAGGGAACAAAGGACAGGTGAGTCACAGGTAAGTCAAGCTAGCTGGCTTCAGAGCGAGCTAGCTTGGAGTTTCTTTCTTATTTAATAGACGAGAAACAAAACCTGATTTTCTTGCTTCTCTTATTTCTGCTCTTAGCGCGGTCTAAAACGGGCTCGGTGCCAACATGGTAAACTACTGGACTGTATGCTGAAGACAGGTAACAGGAAGTCTTGCCCTAAAAAGGCAGGCAAAGGGGCGGAGTCTATAAAAGCTGGAGGGCGGTTCACCTGGGCCTTTCTTCCTGCACTGAGACACACCTGGCAGAGCAGCCTTTGTTTGAAGCCTGATTGGACTCCATGTTGGTGAGGACTAAATCCTGGAGAGATAGTTTGAAACAGACTCAGCTGTGTGTTCCAGAGTCTCTGTCCGCTGTTCGTCCACGTCTGTCTGAGTTCAGTTTGATCTAAACGCTTCACTTGAGCGGGTCATGTGAGCTTTACTGAGTTAGCTTAGCTTGCTGTGAGTCTGTAAGTCGACTGCTGTAGAATAGTTTGTGATGATTGTAACTGCAGACCGGTCCTGTTCATGTGGTCCACACACAGTCTGGAGCTCCTGACGGTCTCCTACATGTTCACTGGGCCAGCGTGTTGTGGAGAAATAGCTGAAGTCAAAGGTCAAAGGTCAGTGGTGAGGTGAGGAGGGGAGAAAGTGTTCAGGAGCCTCTGAGGTCTGATGCTGTGATATTTATTGACGCTTGGCCAAAGAGAATCAGAGTCAGCGTGAGTCGCTCTCACATTCTGCTGAACTCGTGCTGCTGCTCAGACTTTAAACCTCAAACACGACACGGCCAGATCAGCCAGAGAGGATGTGATCCCATGTGAGTGTTACTGTCAGCATGTTCCAGTCTGGAGACACTGTCCAAGTTAAAACACATGAAGACAAACTCTGCTATGTCTGTGAAGACAACATTCAGTTCAGGTCACCACAGCTGAGACAGACGGGAACCTGCTGACCTCAACCAAAGCCAAACCACTAAGACTGCTGAGGAAGTACAGAACGCTCCAGAACACTCCAGAACACAGTGGGTTAACATCCTGGCACTGAGCCTCTTTTGGATCCAGAGGTTGTGGGTTCAAACCCCGCTCAGAGCAGCAGAAATGAAGGTGACTCTCACAGTGATGTGAATGAGCTGATGAGACGCCGCGCCTCTTTCAAACTGTCTTTATGCTACAAACACAAACACACACGGCGTCACGCTGATCGTTTCACACCTGAAATCAGCTCAATGAAGCTGGATCAAGGTGAGTCACAGCTCAGCTCCACTGTGGTGCAAACACTAAGTCTGTTGTCTGGAGATACAGAGGTCGAGGGTTCCAATCCCTCAGGTTGTTTGGATGTGGTGGCTCTGGTTGTCGCCATCTTGGCAGTTGTTTTAGGATCTTACACTCTGTAAACATTCTCCTCTTTCCTCCGTTCAGCTCCGTCTTAAGTGATTTCACATGATGTCTTTATTGCACCTCCTCCTCCTCCTCCTCCTCCTCCTCCTCCTCTTGTTGCATGCTGAAGATTCTCCTCCATCAGTCCTGATAGAGCTGCTGAAGAACATTTCTGTTCTTCACTTTGTCTGTCTCATCATGGAGAAGGAAAACCACGTCTCCATGTCCTTTTGGACCACATGGTCCACTGAAGCTGCTCCTCATGGCCTCCTGCAGCTTCACTGGTCCAGTGGGTTAACATCCTGGCACTGAGCCTCTTTTGGATCCAGAGGTTGTGGGTTCAAACCCCGCTCAGAGCAGTTTTGAGTATTTGTAACATTTCGTGGATGGATCCATTTGAAGCGGTGGAGATGCGTGACCACGGCACAGATCACCAATGTAACCAATCAACCCAAAACTTCTGAATCTTCTACCTGTAAGCAGACACACACACAGTCTGTGCTAACAGAGAGACTCAAAACAACCTGAGGGATTGGAACCCTCGACCTCTGTATCTCCAGACAACAGACTTAGTGTTTGCACCACAGTGGAGCTGAGCTGTGACTCACCTTGATCCAGCTTCATTGAGCTGATTTCAGGTGTGAAACGATCAGCGTGACGCCGTGTGTGTTTGTGTTTGTAGCATAAAGACAGTTTGAAAGAGGCGCGGCGTCTCATCAGCTCATTCACATCACTGTGAGAGTCACCTTCATTTCTGCTGCTCTGAGCGGGGTTTGAACCCACAACCTCCGGATCCAAAAGAGGCTCAGTGCCAGGATGTTAACCCACTGGACCAGCGAAGCTGCAGGAGGCCATGAGGAGCAGCTTCAGTGGACCATGTGGTCCAAAAGGACATGGAGACGTGGTTTTCCTTCTCCATGATGAGACAGACAAAGTGAAGAACAGAAATGTTCTTCAGCAGCTCTATCAGGACTGATGGAGGAGAATCTTCAGCATGATTCCTCCCCTCAGTCTGATCCTGGTTCTTCTGCTTCATCAGTACTGAAGATGGTCCAGTGGGGAAGGACGCCGACCGCCAACGTGGAGACGTGGGATCGAACCCCGGCTCAACCTGAGGTATGCAAAAACTCAAACACAAACCTAAAACTCAAACTCAAAAACCAAACACACCAAACAAACCCGTCTGTTGCGTTGCGTTGCGTTGCGTTCATTTCTCGTCGTGAATTTCCGTCGAATTTCTCCGATTTCAACTGAGCCGACCATCGAGGGAACAAAGGACAGGTGAGTCACAGGTAAGTCAAGCTAGCTGGCTTCAGAGCGAGCTAGCTTGGAGTTTCTTTCTTATTTAATAGACGAGAAACAAAACCTGATTTTCTTTATCAGAACTGGTCGCGGTCGTCACTGTGTGCTGACTCTGCTGTTCATTAATCTGGACTTGGGTTCAACCTGTGGACCAGGTGTGAGCAGGTTTTCTTGCCGGGTTTGGATCCCGAGTCACTTCAGTTAGCTCCTGGCTGACCGAGCTAACCTCAGCTGGCACGCACCACTTTGCAGTGTTTCCATCATAGCGTCTGTAAATCGCCTCGGCAGGAGGAAACGAGCAGAAAGGGGTTCGGCTCCTGTTTGGGGGCCACCTGACTGCTGTGTTGGATTTGTGACCGACCCCTGACCCCGCCGCTGAAATATTTGTGCATGTTACAGACTGAGACGTAAAGAACCACATTATTATTTCTCTGCGCGGTGATTGAGAGCTCTAATTTTCAGAATAAGACGTGTCAGCCTGCAGATCAATTTCCTGAGCAGTTTCTCATTACAGCTCAGTTCACTGCAGCTCTCGCTTTGTTCCACATTGATCTCCATTTCCATCTCCCATTTCAGGCCGAAGGTAATATCACATATTTATCCAATCACAGCCTGCAGCTCTGACAGCGGAGGTGAGGCGCACTGCGCCGGATACAGGTCCGGCTCAGACCACCACCAACCACCAACCGGGACGGGTCGTTCAGTCGGGTTATAAATCAAAGCTTCATGTGTCGGCTGATTTGAACATTTCTTCTGGAACATGCAGCAGTGAAGCACAAATGATTATTTTGATTGTTATAATGAGGAGCAGACTCACAGGCTGAACATTTCAAAGAGAGGACAGTGTTGTCGTCTGTCGGAGAATCCCACAGTATGAACTGAACTTTTGGGAAAGACTTGGAGAGTTTATTGATCGTCTTTCTGTGGGAAAACAGAGCGAGGCGGCTTCCTCTCCGTCCTGCCAACTGGCTCTCTGTTTGTGTTTTGGACATGGACTGTGTCTGTTTCCTTGCCAGATTATTTTTCTCTGTGCTTCTATCAATAGACCGTCACATGACGGACACGTGTGCTCCATGATGCTGGATGCTGGTCTCCCTCGGCCCGGCCGATGTGTTTACTGCGCAGCACTAAGAGCGCTGCAGGGAGGCAGGAAGCTGTAATATATTTAGTACTGACCCAGTTCTAAAGGGCGCTGGCAGGGTG
The DNA here is from genome assembly GCA_014281875.1 of Nibea albiflora. Lineage (NCBI taxonomy): Eukaryota > Metazoa > Chordata > Actinopteri > Sciaenidae > Nibea > Nibea albiflora. Next base: position 20,928,863 of record CM024805.1, on the reverse strand, counting down.
AGCGCTCGTCCCTGAAGGATGATTTCCAAAAATGAAAAACCAGAATTACAGATCCATAAAAACTCTGACCACCACGATGAAAACTCACAGAGACTACGTCCAGGTTTTAGACAGTCTGTGGGGGAGTCTCAGAGACTACGTCCAGGAATTAGACAGTCTGTGGGGGAGTCTCAGAGACTACGTCCAGGGATTAGACAGTCTGTGGGGGAGTCTCAGAGACTACGTCCAGGTTTTAGACAGTCTGTGTGGGGGTGTTTTGAGGTGCTTGTCCTTGTTTCTTTCAGCTCGGTAACGAGTGTCAGGATGAGGAGTCCGGTCTGAAACAGTGTGAGGACTCGGAGTCCTCCTGAAGCTGAAATGCTGCAGAGCTGCTGTCAGAAACTCTCCACCAACCCACTAATCTACTTCTCTGAAGAGTCCTCCAGCTCAAATGTAGGCTGTTAGCTCAAAGTAAGAACTCGTGACCCATTTACACATCAGCAAACTCAGTTTGAGCCCCCTCTGCTGTGAGAGACTGCCGGACACATTTATGGCGGCCCGGCCTTTTCCACCCAACAGTCACAGCTCGCAACCTCAATTCCAGTCCCGTCTGATTCTCACATAATACTGTTTTGGAGTTGGTTTGTTGCTCCGGAGGGAACGCGGGCTCATATCCGCCCCATTTACACCAGGAGCTGAAATCCCAAAGAAGACAGAGGATGTTATTTTAGGTTCAGCCTTCACAGAGGCCGAGCTGTCGGCCTCTTTTTTAAAATTCACAAATTAAAAGTCTCCAGTTTCCAGAAGGTCCGCGTGTGACCCTGAACACATCACTGCTGCTGGACTCGACGAGACGGACAGTCCAGAACGCTTCGTACTAACTACATGACAAACACGATCAGACCTCAGCGCTAACTAAAACCTCATTCAGGAAGTTTTGATGTTGATCTTTCAGAAAAATAATCCAAGCAGCAGCAACTTCGAGCTGGAAGCTCTAAGAACTCTAATAACTCTAATAACTCTAAGAACTCTAATAACTCTAAGAACTCTAAGAACTCTAATAACTCTAATAACTCTAATAACTCTAATAACCCTAATAACCCTAATAACTCTAATAACTCTAAGAACTCTAAGAACCCTAATAACTCTAATAACTCTAAGAACTCTAATAACTCTAATAACTCTAAGAACTCTAATAACTCTAAGAACTCTAAGAACCCTAATAACTCTAATAACTCTAATAACTCTAAGAACTCTAAGAACTCTAAGAACTCTAAGAACTCTAATAACTCTAAGAACTCTAATAACCCTAATAACTCTAATAACTCTAATAACTCTAATAACTCTAAGAACTCTAATAACTCTAATAACTCTAATAACTCTAAGAACTCTAATAACTCTAAGAACTCTAATAACCCTAATAACTCTAATAACTCTAATAACTCTAAGAACTCTAATAACTCTAATAACTCTAATAACTCTAAGAACTCTAATAACTCTAAGAACTCTAAGAACTCTAAGAACTCTAATAACTCTAAGAACTCTAAGAACTCTAAGAACTCTAATAACTCTAAGCATGATATCATGCTAACAAACTTAGGCTAAAGCTAACAGGCTCCATGTTTTCCTGTGTTCTGCGTGAACGCTGTGTTTTTGTCTGTCTTTGTTTTTGTCTCTGTCTCTGTTTTTGTCTCTGTCTTCGTCTTTGTTTTTGTCTTTGTTTTTGTCTCTGTCTCTGTTTTTGTCTCTGTCTTTGTTTTTGTCTCTGTCTCTGTTTTTGTCTCTGTCTTTGTTTTTGTCTCTGTCTCTGTTTTTGTCTCTGTCTTTGTTTTTGTCTCTGTCTTTGTCTCTGTCTCTGTTTTTGTCTCAGTCTTTGTTTTTGTCTCTGTCTTTGTTTTTGTCTCTGTCTCTGTTTTTGTCTCTGTTTTTGTCTCTGTCTTTGTTTTTGTCTTTGTCTTTGTTTTTGTCTCTGTCTTTGTTTTTGTCTCTGTTTTTGTCTCTGTCTCTGTCTTTGTCTCTGTCTTTGTTTCGGAGGATCATCAGAGTGAGGCGGACGTGCCTGCAGCCTCATCACATGTGTGAATGGGAAAAATCAGAGTGACACCTCTCTGGGGGTTTTGGCAGATTCCCTGTCTGACACCCACCAACCTCCGCCCGATGTACACACTTCTACGCTCACCCCACCACACACACACACACACACACACACACACACACACACACACACACACTGATATTCACAGCTGGTCCATTTCAGCTTTCTCCTCGTCTCAAATCTTTTTTTATTGGAATAAATCTTCTGTCAGTTTTCTACACGATCAGATTTGACTGTCTCCGTTTGACGTCACCCAGCACAGAGTCGACCTGTTTGCTACGCCTCAACCTCTTAGTTCGTGCGACTGCTCCGCCTGTCAAGCTTGCTGTTCTCTCAAAGCATGACGCCGCGTACACAAAGACAAATATGACCTCAGGTTCTAATGAAAGAACCTCCAGCTAGTTAGCTAATTAAGCTAATGATAGCTCAGCGCGTTGGTTGAAAACAGTTGGCTAGTTACATGCACTTGATGGGAACATACATGATATCATGCTAACAAACTGAGGCTAAAGCTAACAGGTCCCAGGTCATGATGTCATGCTAACAAACTGAGGCTAAAGCTAACAGGTCCCAGGTCATGATGTCATGCTAATATATTTAGGCTAAGGCTAACATGATATCATGCTAACAAACTGAGGCTAAAGCTAACAGGTCCCAGGCCATGATATCATGCTAATATATTTAGGCTAAGGCTAACATGATATCATGCTAACAAACTGAGGCTAAAGCTAACAGGTCCCAGGTCATGATGTCATGCTAACAAACTGAGGCTAAAGCTAACAGGTCCCAGGCCATGATATCATGCTAATATATTTAGGCTAAAGCTAACATGATGTCATGCTAACAGACTGCTAGCCTACTGTAGGCAGTAAGCTATGACATATATATGATCGGGTATGTTTGAGTCATTTTGTTGTCATTTTCTTTATTACAAAAACAAATGAACGATCTCAGTGACTGATGGGAACTCTGGGTAGTGTAGTGTAATTCCACTCTGTAAATCAGGCTGACTCTTACTGGTCCCCAACCCCCAGTTTGAACCTCGTCCATCAAGCTCCCATGACACCATGATGTCATCTCATGTTGTATCTCGAGCTCACGTTGTGTTTCCTGATGACAGATTACTGAATGAAAGAGCGGGAGAGGAAAACGAGGTTAGCCGAAGTCTCTGTAAATCCCGCGGGACTTCCTCCATCTCACGGCTTCCCTTCATACATTTTTAATAACGCTCAGGGTTTTTTATTTATTTCTATTTTTCCAGGAATCATTTTAAAAATGTTTTATTTTGATTTAAATATTGTTTGGTTTTTCAAAATAAGATTTAAAAAAAGAGTATTTTTTATTTGTTATAAAATAAAATACAAATAAAATGGATTTAGTATTTTCTATGGCGTCATTCAAATATTATTACCACACCAGTTTTATTTTAAAATCTCTGTGATGAGTCTAAATATAGACATCAGACATCTAAAGTATTAATAATCCATTTCCCTCTGACGTGTCAGAATAAACTGAATAAAATCATTTCCTTTGTTTCTTCGGATCTTCCAGGTCTGCAGACAGTCTCAGAGACTACAGCATCACGGCACATTAATGCATCAGGCCTCCCTCGAGAGCCCGCGACACGCAACCTGATGAAAAATCTGCACGAGCAAGCCTCATTAAAACCTGTGTGTGTGTGTGTGTGTGTGTGTGAAATGTTTTAAAGATGCAGCACAATATTAATGTGAGTAAAATAATATAAAACATACAGACGCTGCATTGGCCTCCATGTTGATGCTGCACACACACACACACACACCTGCTGCCACACTTACATTAATATTTAGTGACGTTATAGAAATCCTCTTTATTATTTAAATGACGTCATCATTTGAATTTAAATATTTAATCAAACTGAACACACACACACACACACAGATTATTATCATATTAATTAGTTGTAGAATCTGAGCTCTTCTAATTAGAAACACTCGTTCATACGTTCGTCACCTGCTGCTACGTGAAGTTTGATATTTTATAGTATGAAACACAAAAACCTCCTGAGATCTAAATATCATGAAGACAGGCTGAACACACACCTCCTGCATCAGGACCTCCTCCTCCTCCTCCTCCTCCTCCACCTCCTCCACCTCCTCCACCTCCTCCTCCACCTCCTCCTCCTCCTCCTCCTCCTCCACCTCCTCCTCCACCTCCTCCACCTCCTCCTCCTCCTCCTCCACCTCCACCTCCTCCTCCTCAATCAATATAAAATAAATCTAAAGTGCTGAGACGTGTGGCAGCTCAGGGACTCTCCCTTATTAATAATGAATACACAGTGTGTGTGTGTGTGTGTGTGTGTGTGGAAAGGAGAGCACACACTTGTTATTTTCAAACATTAGTCATTTTATTTATTGACTCTTTTCATGTTATCAATCTTTTTTAAAGGTCTGTCTGGGATAGACTCTAATAATCTCTAATAGAGCTTCTTTATTTCTATTTTTAAATATTCTGTTAATGACTCTTTTTTTAAACTCTTTTTGTTACATCCCCAGAAACAAACGAACAAACGAACAAACGAACAGAAGTACACGTCTTTCCATCACGCCGTGCGACCTGCCGCGTTCATGATGCTACTGTGACTGTCAGCGTGCTGCTAACACACACACCTACGACCCGTCAGCTCTCAGGTCTACGATGAAAAGGGGGGATGTGCTAAATGGCAACAGTCATTTCACTCTTCAGCCACGGTTTGAGTTTTTTAAGCTACACTGGCCATGAAGTCACATCTTCGTATTGCTGTCGGCTTCAAATATTTCTCTAAGTATTTCTCTCTCACTAACTTCACGTCTAACATGCTTCTGCTGAGCAGGGATGCGGCAGCTGAACTTTATTCTACCGTGTTTCTATTTTTCACATCCGAGTCGCTGAACTTGAACGTCTCGTGAGGTTTCAGGAAATGAGCAGAAGCGTTGGTCTGACTCGGGTTAGCTGAGCTGCTAACACCGGGCTGATTTAGCCTCTAGCTAACTGCTGGAGGTTAGCGTCCCATTTAGCTGCTTTAGCCTCTAAACCAGGAGTCCAACCTTTGTAATGAATATATTATTATATATAATATATAATATAATATATATATATTAATAATAAATGTCTTCCTGTCCAGCTGCACTGAGATGCCTCGTCTGTCTGTAGTTTTCTCGATGATCTGCACCTTTTTGGTCAAAATTGTCAATTATTAGGACAAAAATTTTGTGGACCCCCTGCAGTACCTCTGTGGAGCCCCTGGGGGTCACGGACCTCTGGTTGAAGACCCCTGGTTGTCTGTGCTCATTTCCTGAAACGCGCGCTGACATCATGCAGTTTAACGTCAGTTTCGGTGTTTGTTGATGAAAGCAGGCGTGTCACCGCACATCCCTGCACCTCAGAGCTCGGCGGGCAGCGAGGCGGCGGCCACACCGCGCAGGTTTCTTCACGCTGTAGATCTTAAAAACACACCGACAGCCGGCACACGAGTTACTGCAAGCCGTGCTGCGCGGGTCAAAGGTCAACACTGTACCTGCTGGAGTCCACCTGGACAGGAGGGGGCGCTAAACTCCATTAAAATGAATGAAACCCGGCTGGTGTGACCGCAGCCTGAACACAATACACAGCCAATAAGAATACACACATTACATCACCACCGTCACGCGTGCAGTCCGTCAAACGTACCGGGCTCAACACAGTCGACCTGGCGCGATTAAAAAAAGGAGAATCTGTCCGTGATGAGATGAGGCGGCTCGGCTCGGCTCGGCTCGGCTTATTGATTTTGAGTTAAGCTCGGCCTCGCGTTACACATGAGCATGTACTCAGGCGATGCGGGGACCCGGCAGTCACACGGGGCCGGCCGGGCCGAGCCTACGAACATCAATAATTCATGGTTGACTTTAATACTGTGTAATTCCACGATTGTAAGCGGGCAAGGATCCATCAAATTTTCATCATTGTCATCGTTTCAGCTGGACGGCGTGTTGAATATTTCATGTTATCGACCTCCGGGTCAGGTCAGCGTGTGATTGGATGAGCGCCCCGGGAGGACGGCCTGCAGGTGTCCCAGGAGGGCGAACCAGGCGCCGCGCTGACGGCGTAAAAATCCATTTTGGGTGTTTTTGTGGTGATGAATTCAGACTTGTTTTTCATGTCAGAGCAGCTGTCGCTCCGGTTCCATTTTCTTTTTTCTTTTTTTTCTTTGTGTTTTTTCTTTTTTTGTTGTTGTTGTTTCTCTGTTTCCTGTTAAAACGCCAGCCAAGTCAGTATGGTGGGCAGCGTGGTGAGGACCAAGGCGAGGCCCCTGGTGTCGGCTGATCTCGGGGCTCCGTTGCCGCTGCCACAGAGTTCAAACAAACTCCCACGGAAATCCAGGTTGCGGGACTCCTTTTTCAGTTTCTCCCAGAGGTCCGTCGCTCCCTCCTGGCAGTCCGCCAGCGCCGTCGTGGCACAGGAGTGGAAGTTATCCCAGTAACTGGCAGGAGAAAACACAAGCAAGCGTTAGCACACACCGAGCTCATGGCTGCAGAGGGAAGCAGCATCGTCTGTTCAAGAGGCAGAGAGGAAACCACCGAGGAAACCACCGAGGAAACCACAGAGGACGCAGCTTATGAAGACGCAGCCGGAGAAGGTCGAATCAGAACAACACCCCTAAAACCTGGACGTAGTCTCTGAGACTGTCACAGACTGTCTAAAACCTGGACGTAGTCTCTGAGACGTCCCCACAGACTGTCTAAAACCTGGACGTAGTCTCTGAGACGTCCCCACAGACTGTCTAAAACCTGGACGTAGTCTCTGAGACTGTCACAGACTGTCTAAAACCTGGACGTAGTCTCTGTGACGTCTCCGCAGACTGTCTAAAACCTGGACATAGTCTCTGTGACGTCCCCGCAGACTGTCTAAAACCTGGACGTAGTCTCTGTGACTGTCACAGACTGTCTAAAACCTGGACGTAGTCTCTGAGACATCCTCACAGACTGTCTAAAACCTGGACGTAGTCTCTGTGACGTCTCCGCAGACTGTCTAAAACCTGGACGTAGTCTCTGAGACGTCCCCGCAGACTCTCTAGAACCTGGACGTAGTCTCTGAGACATCCCCACAGACTGTCTAAAACCTGGACGTAGTCTCTGAGACGTCCCTGCAGACAGAGTCAATCCTCCCTTCTTCCTTGCCTCTCCTCCATTTTTAATCTCCTTTGTATGACTCCTTGTTTCCTCCCTCCTCACTCACATGTTTTATTCATATCGAGGCAGCAGCAGCGTCCTTGTGTGTCTTCTTCATGTCTCCTCTCTTACTTCCTTTTTGCCTTCATTACTCCCTCATCTCCTTTCCTACTCACTACCCCATGTTTCACTCTTCACACACTTTTTTTGGCTTCATCTCAGTCGCCTCTTCTTTTTTTTTTTTTTTTGCCTCCGCGCCTCGTCTGTTCGTCTCCCACTTAATGCACACACACACACACACACACACACACACACACACACACACACACACACACAGAGCGTATCTAATCCAATCTTCCAATCTGCTCTTATTGATGTTGACCTCCTGAACCGAGCCGTGTCGATGCTACATCTCTGAGCAATTAACGTGTGTGTGTGTGTCAGGAGGCGTATTAAATCCCTCCTGCCACGCCTCCACACCGCTGTGATGGAGCTGTCACTGAATTAAAAAATCATGTGTGTGTGTGTGTGTGTGGAGGGGTGGGGGCGCCTTGCTGCAGCATACCATCTGGTGCCCACCCGGTTTGGGTGGTGGGGTGGACGGGGGATAAAAAGGGTTTTGGGGGCTGGTGGTGGTTCAGCTGGCTCGTGCAGACTCCCCGAGGGTTTCCAGTTCAATCACTCATTTTATTTTCTGTGAGATCAGGAAGCTCCGAGAATCTTTATGAGCGCAACGCAAAACAGCACCAACTATTTCACTGATTCTGGTGAAACTGGATCAGATTTTATGGAGAAAATGTTTCCTGGTTTTCCCTCTGATGTCCTCCGGCTGCTCCGCCTCAACTCTCTGTGATTTACAGAGTTTATGATGGACAGTGAAGTAAACTGCTGACAGCTGGAGCTGCTGTTAGCTCATGTTAGCTCAGTCTGTTAGCTGCTGTTAGCTCATGTTAGCTCAGTCTGTTAGCTCATGTTAGCTCAGTCTGTAAGCTGCTGTTAGCTCATGTTAGCTCAGTCTGTTAGCTGCTGTTAGCTCAGTCTGTAAGCTGCTGTTAGCTCATGTTAGCTCAGTCTGTTAGCTGCTGTTAGCTCATGTTAGCTCCGTCTGTTAGCTGATGTTAGCTCATGATTGCTCAGTCTGTTAGCTGCTGTTAGCTCAGTTTGTTACCCAGACTGGGAACATTACTATCATGGATTAGCTGCTGAATCCGCTCTTATTGTTGTGCTCTCATTAACATTAGCAAGCATCAAGCTAAGGCTTGCCTTGCAACACCAGCCAACAAACTAACCTGCAAACAACAAGACAGTTCGCAGCCCTGAGAGTCTGCATGGATCAGCTGACATTATCCACACAAGGCTTTAATATGTTTGCTAGCGAGCTAATGTTAGCCAGCTAAAACCACAATATGACAAAATATGTGACATGTTTTAGCGTAACGTTAGCTTTGACTCTGTTGTAGTCGTTTGTTGACGTTAGCAGACTCCATTTCTAAGCTAACGTTAGCACGGGTGGAGGAGGAAGCTCACATGAGTTTACATATCCTGTCACATCGTAACGTGTCCGTTAACGTACTTGCAGATCTTGTGCAGGTTCTCCCTGTCGTCCAGGTCCTGGGGATAGTTGGCCATGTTCTCCCCCAACTGAAGCAGACAGTCTGAGAAACCTTTAAACACCGTGTCACATTGACCAGCGCTGACGAGCACCGTCTGCAACACAGAGACTGAAGAGGAAGAGGAAGAGGAAGAGGAAGATGACGGGAGACGAGGGAGGGAAGAGGACAAAGAGAATTTTACATTAAAGAAAAACAAGATTTTCTGCGCCACCTCAACTCTCAACAACTGTAGCTGCTGTTAGCTCATGTTAGCTCAGTTTGTAGCTGCTGTTAGCTCAGTTTGTAGCTGCTGTTAGCTCATGTTAGCTCAGTTTGTAGCTGCTGTTAGCTCAGTTTGTAGCTGCTGTTAGCTCATGTTAGCTCAGTTTGTAGCTGCTGTTAGCTCATGTTACTTAGTTCCCTGATGGACAGAGCTTTAGTCGAACCACTTGCTGAAGCAGCAATCAGCACTGATGCGCTCACAGCGTTGACGTGGACTCAGATAAGCTGCATCTGCTCATCGCTCCTCTTTAAAACATTTCTTTGTGTGAACTGAAACATTGTTTAAAGTTTAAATGTGTCTGCTCCTCCCTGACTGACTTCAACACACACTGAACTCAGCTGGAAAACACGGCACGGGTTGCCAGGTCTGACACGCCTCCATCCTCCCCCACACATGCAATAACACAACACACACACACCCCTTTACATGACCTCTGTTAACTGTGTGTGTGCGTGGTTCGTTAAGCAGTGGATGGGGCTGATTGATTGGTTTGGATAACAACAGGCCTGCTGTCCGGTTCCACTCCATCAATCTGTGGACTAACACAGCATGACGTGTAGGACGAGACACGGCTGTTAGACGAGGAAGACCACGATGAAAGCGTCACACTGGGCGCGTGCACTTCCTGTGGTAACGTTCACACACCAGCCGTCACGTGACGGACAGCAGAACCACAGACAGACAGCGTCCAGCGGCCCTCGTCTGTGTCTCCAGTTTGACTCTCAAACTTTGTTTACGTGTCGGTCAAAAGTTGTTCGTCTTTTATCTGGACGATAAAGACGTGAAATGAAGTCATTATTATTCTTCTTATTGATTAAGTTATCAGTTAATCTGCAGATGATTTCATCAGTTAATCGTTAAATATCAAGGTCAGTTTAAGGTCACCATGTGGTGAGTCACAGAACTCACACTGCACTGTAAAATATGTTACTGTACTTTTACTGTTAAATCCTGACTAATACTTCAAATACATGTACAGTAAATACTTTTATAGTAATGTTGTAGTAATTCTACAGTAACCACATACAACATTATATTATTATATTTTATATTACTATAAAAAAAAAGGATTTTACCGTAAAACTAATATGATGTTGTAATAATCATCTGAGGTTTACTGTGATGTTAACTTAAAGTTAATGTACTGTGATTTCACAGTAAGCAGACACATTATTACTTTAAAATAAAAACAGTTTTGTACTGTAAAATCATAATTTATGATAATAATAATATCATAAATGATAATAATAATATAATAATAATCTGTAGTTTCTAATTTAACAACAACAGCACTGTAATGTGTTCACCACACTCAATATTACTGTAATGCAAAATACAGTATTATACTGTAGAACTATGATATGATATTAATGTAATAATCATCTGTAGTATTTAATTTAATTAAGCAAAGTACTTTGTTTTCTTTATTCAAACTTTATATGAAGGATTAAAATCTGATGTGTGAAATGTGAAATTAAGTCTTTGTTACTTTTTAATCTGCAGATTATTTTATTAGTTAATTGTTAAATATTTTGGTCCATTTGGTCCAACACCAGAAAACTGTAATAAGTTTAATACAATATGAAGAACCATGAAATTATGATGAGCTGGTGCGTTCACAGGTCAAATTTGAAGAACATTCAAACATTTAAATAAATAAAAATAGATCAGCTTTCAGTCGAGTTCTAGTTTCTTTTCATTTTACAATTTTTATGTAGAAACAGTCAAACTAGTGCAGACAGTACTGATGAACGTTTGCATTGCAGCTAATGCTATGTGCTAGTGTCAGGACCGAACAGAACCTCTGAACCGGCAGTGTCCAGTCTAACAGTGAACACAGCAACAGAACCTCTGAACCAGCAGTGTCCAGTCTAACAGTGAACACAGCAACAGAACCTCTGAACCGGCAGTGTCCAGTCTAACAGTGAACACAGCAACAGAACCTCTGAACCAGCAGTGTCCAGTCTAACAGTGAACACAGCAACAGAACCTCTGAACCGGCAGTGTCCAGTCTAACAGTGAACACAGCAACAGAACCTCTGAACCGGCAGTGTCCAGTCTAACAGTGAACACAGCAACAGAACCTCTGAACCGGCAGTGTACAGTCTAACAGTGAACACAGCTCTGGTGGTGTCAGACGAGAGAAAGCGTTTGATTGGATGTTTGTTTAAATATTAGAAAACATCAAACCCTCAGAAATCAACATCACGTTTGAAGATTAAAATAAATTACTTTCTGTGAATGTTTTGGATCTTTAGCTGTCACAAATCAATGTTGTGTCTCACTGTAAAATATATTATTGTACTTTTACTGTAAATTTCTGTCTAATCATTAAATAAATTCGCAGTAGTATATAGTTAACAGTAATATAGAGGAAAAGTATTGTACTGTCATTCTACAGTAACCAGACACAGTGTTACTATGAAAGATACGGTGTCACACTGTAAAATTACAATATACTGTAATAATGATCTGTAGTCATTCTAATTAGACCACAATCAGCATTACTGAGAGAAAATACAGTATTTTACTGTATTATTATAACATCTTATTATTATAATAATCTGTAGTCCTTAAAATTACAGTAATGTACTGTGTTTTCAACTAAACACAATATTATTATGATAAAATACAGTATTTTACTGTATAATTACAATATGTTATTATAATATTAAACAAAGTTAAAATAAAATGTTGTAATGATTCTTAACATTACAGTAATGTACTGTGTTTTCACAGTAACCACATACAATATGATGTTTTAATATTAATCTGTAGTTTCTGTAATTTAACGACTGTGTTCAGCACACTCAACATTACTGAGACAAAATACAGTATTTTACTGTAGAACTATGATATTAATGTAATAATCATCTGTAGTTTAAGTGTACATCATGTACATGTACTGCGTTTTCACGACAGCATTACTGTAAAACCACATTACTGTTGAGTCACAGTATATTGCTGTATCATTACTGTATTATTACTGCAACATCCGTGTACATTTACACTGAAATACTGTAATAAATAATTACCCATCATGCACTGAAAAAGAATCTGGTGAGTTTTCATTTTAAACATTTTGTCTACATTTAATGAAAGATTTAATAATAGTAGCTGCAGTGTGTGTGTGTGTGTGTGTGTACTGTGGATGAATGAACTCCCCCTACACACACGCACACACACACACACACACACACACACACACACACTGTACTTGCATTACATCATCTCCAACATGAAGCTTCCTCTGCAGCAGCTTTTTTTTTTCAGCTTCAAAATAAAACACATGAATGAAGTGACGTCACTCCACGTTTCTATTTCATAAAACACTTTTTTTTATTTCCGGATGTTTCAAATTAAAATAAATGTTTTTGTTTTGTTAAATCCTAAAAAATCAAAATTAAACATGAATTTTTTTTTTTGTTTCATTTGATTCGTTTTTTTCTTCATTTATTTTTTTAACTTTCATTTATTATTTTTATTTTTATTGTTTTGTCGTTTTTTAAACGTGTTTATTTTTTTTAATTGAGTGAAACCAGGACAGTCCCGTCACGCGCATCATGAGCGTGGGTTTTCGCGCCTCCCCATCACGCACTCATTCACCCCACCTCCACACACACACACACACACACACACACACACACACACACACTGTTGCCTGCAGCGTGCTGGAGCTCAGCAGACACACCCACCTTTTTTTTTTACGCACGAGGCATTTTCTCTTTTCTCTCGTGCATAAAAATCTTTTTTTTAAAAAGATTTAAAGGTGAAAAATTCTTTGAAGTCGATTTTTAAATCTGCGGATAAAATGAGACTTTAATAAAAGTGTCAGATTCATTTCGGCTGTTTGAACATTTGCGCATTAAAATCATCTGGAGCCGTTTGCAGCAGCAGCAGCCAATCACAGCGCAGCATGACAGGTACGGAGAGGTGACGAGCCCAGGACCGAACCGAGCCTCCGTCCGCAGGGGGCGGGTTCGGTGAGCAACTGACCGATTAATCGATTCATCTGCGCGTGAGAGTCATTAAAAATCCTCGAGTCTGTTTTTATTTTTTAATTTAAATAATAAAAATAATATTTTCTGTTTTCATTATTTGTTCTCTTCTTCAGCCTCCGGACCGTCCGGACCGGGCCGGACCGTCACTGTCACACCTCTCTCATCTCTCTCTAACAATAGCACCGAGGAGGATTCTGCGTCTTGAATAATTCAGCGCACACACACACACACACACACACACACACACACACACACACACACACACACACACACACACACACACACACACACACACACACACCTCCTCCACAGCGTCGTTATGCAACAGCAGAAAACATGAAGCGTTTTTCAGATTTGATCTGAATTCTGTCCGGATGTCACGGAGACATTTTTTATATTTTCACACGATGAAAAAAAACCGTCCAAACACACACGTGCACGTTTCACCTGGACGAGAATTAACGCGGGAAAATTATTATGAAATAAAAACAAACGAACCTTTAAAAAAATCCATCAAATCAAATCTGTGAAAAATAAAACGGAGGATTCAAAATTTAATTATTAATGTTTGGATTTTTACCGGCGCGTGCTGCCTCCCGCAGCCCCGCACACTGCGGCGGGACGGAGCCCGCACAGCCCGCACAGCCCGCAACGGAACACAAACATGGAAACAAACATTTACGTTCAAATTAAACGTTTGAATAATGGTTTTTAAAAAAACGTTTAAAAAACGTTCAGATGTGTTTTGTGGTTTAAAAAAATTCACGTGAAGCTGCAGAAAAAAAAACAGAAAAATAAAAAATAATTTAAAATTGAATTTTAAAGATTAAAAACCGCGAAAATAAAAATAAAATAAATTTAAAAAATGTTTCAGATGGGAACGAACGAGGAGGCGAGGAAGGAAGGA
>CM024805.1:20882341-20909841 GCA_014281875.1 Nibea albiflora | reverse complement strand
TGCAGCGGGTCGTGTGCTTAATAATTCTTATAACAATTAATAACAGAACAAATTATTTTTAGTAAATCTGAAATGTTGTTACACTAAATAAAACAGTTAGTCACGCGGTTACTTCAGGAGATGAACTGTTTCATACATATGTTTAAAGGTTTTAGCAAATTTGAAATAAAACTGTCAAAATCTGTATTTTTACAGAAAATAAGTTTTTGGTCAACACAGTCAAAAAAAACATCTGAATTAAAAATGAGTAAATAAAATAAAAATAAAAAGTCACGTAACTGAATACAGAATGTTAGATCAGTCAACCAGCTGGTTAATGTTTAATGTCACTGTTGATCAGGTCAGAGTTTCAACACCGAGGTCGAGGTCACCAGCACACACACTTCCCCGTTCTGATGGTGGTGTGTGTGTGTGTGTGTGTGTGTGCGCACATGTTTTCTGCTCTGTAGCACCATCAGTGGGTCAGTTGTTAATTTGAGGTGATAGTTTATGTCCAACAATCACTCCTAATAATCTCTTGATGATTCTTTGAGGTTTGTCTGACCGATGGACGGCGCGGTCCTCAGAAGTGACCGACATACTGTTGGACCCCTCAACGTACAAAAACAGGAATGTGTGTGTTCTGTTTGGGTCTGACAAGTTTAAAGATTTAAAGACAGTTTGATTCAAAAGTTATTTATTTCATCAACTGTGTTATAATATACATATATAATCATGTTATTTATCATATATAATATATAATAATGTTATTAGCGAAACAACACAACTGAACTGAACACATTTACTCAAATAATAAATAAATAAATAAATAATATTTTTTTTTTTTTACTCGACTCGTACTTTCCATATTTCCATTTTGTGTTGCTTTACACTTATTTTACTACTTAGAGGCAAATATTGTAGTTTCTACTTTCAGTTACATTTATCTGACACTTGAAGTTACTTTTTACATGAAGACAATCATATACAACAATAATATGCTTATACATATGCTAATGCAGTATATTTCAGAGACTCCTCCATGTACCACTCAAAGGGAGTTGGCATACCACCAGTGGTACTTGTACCACAGTTTGAGTACTTTCAGTTTGCTAGTTTATATTTTGCTAAAAAAAAATACTTGTGTGCTTTTACTTCCTCAACATTTTGAATTCAGGATGTTTAGTTGTGAAGTATTTTTAGATTAATTATATTTAATTCTATTTTTTTAATGAAATAAAAAATAATTTTAATACAGAAATATTTAGTTTTTATTCTGTTTTCCTTCATTAATTTTTCATCACTGTAGCGATATTAAAGCAGGAAACACACAAATTACACAACACACACATTGTGTGTGTGTGTGTGTGTGTGTGTGTGTGTGTGTGCACGTGTGAAAACAGGAAGCAGTGTGTGTATATAAACTGATGTTGAAGTCGGTCCGATCATCGTCTGATCTGATCATCAGAGACTCGACACAAACTTCTCTTCTTCATCTGAGCGGTGAGACTCTCTTCATTCGTGCATTCATCTTAAAATCTGTTTGTTTAGTTTGAAGCTGCAGATTATAGAATCTACGACCTCAGGACACAAACACACTTATTTCTTCTAATTTAAATAGAAACAGGGAAACATGTAACGAAGCTAATTACTTCATATAATTTACAGTGTTATTCTTACAGTCAGTGAAACACTTCAGAAGTTTCTCTTCTCACACATTTGTTGTGTGCTGTTTCGTGTAATATGTTTTTAATATTTAAAAGAGGGAAAACGATCCAATATTTCAGAATAAATAATTATTAATATTAGAAAACAGACAAAACAATCTGTTGTGCATTTGTAAGTACATACTTTTATGATTCCCCATGTTAGGAAACACACATATTATTTTAAATACATAATATTCATTTATTTCTGAACATTTCTTTAAAATATATGCGTCATATTTAATAGTGTTTTTCACATAATTTCATTTTAAATGTTCATTATTATTTAAATAGTAAATAATAATAATAATCCTGCAGAGTTACAGTGTGTCTGTGAGGTTTGACTTTTCTGAAAATGTGGAAATGGAGATTCATTTTTGGGTTATTTATATTTTATTCTTTCTGTGCAGTGACCTCTGATTTATCGACCGTCATGTCTGGTCAAACCAACGACTCAAACAAATTCAAGGGGCGCTACAATGAGCCGGTACTGTACCAAAAACAACAGAGTTCAATCATTAGTTACTTTTTGTTCTTATCTATTTAAATTATTATGTTTTAATGATCTTTAGGTGCCGACCTCCAACCTCGTGAACGATGAAAATGACTTCCCAGAGTTTGAGCCCTTTGATGAACAGGCCACGCCCAGAGGATATGCACCTGTGGGCGGTAAGATGTGTTTCATTTTTTTATTTTTATCTTTCTGTGTCCAGAAATGATCAATAACATGAAAACATGGCGTACTCGCCCTTCATCCGTCCCCCCTCAGCACCTCTGTCGGTGCAGAACGTCGACATGTGTCAGCAGATAAACAAACCGAACCACTACACGAGCGCCTACGACACCCAGAACCTGGTGGTCCGTCGTGGTATGGAGTTTGTGATGCGCGTCACGTTCAGCCGCCCGCTGACCCCACAAGACGACTTCCAGCTGGAGTTCCTGATTGGTGAGTCTGAAGTCTGATCTCACTTCTCATTGGCCAGCGTCAGTCAGAATTTTGAGTTTCAGGTCTCATTTGAACCAGAGAATTATCTGATTTTCTCAGTGAACTGAAGCTTCAGTCTGTTTCATTGACACATTCCGTTCAGTTACGGAGCGCGCTCAGGGGCCTCAGCTCCGCCCACAACAATTAAAGCTCCCTCGTTAACCAATTAGCTGATGAAAACAGTCGCCTGTCACCAAACAATTAAACGACTATCAGTTCATTAGGCAGCATCGCATTCGTTTGGCTGGCTAATTAGTACACACACGCTCCCAATGGCACTGTCTTTAGGAAACACACACAGCTGCTGTGTCTGACAGATGTTCAACGACGTCTCAATAAAATCAAAAATCACATCTGACAAGACTAAAACTACGTTTCTCTGTGTCTGAGTGTCTCGGCGTACCCCCTCTTCCTCCTCCAGGTTCAAACCCTTCAGTCAGTAAAGGCTCTCAGGTGGTGGTGACCTTCAGTTCCCGTCAGGGTGGTCCGTGGTCGGGGCAGATTAAGGAGATGCAAGGTGCATCTGTGATGATTGGCATCACGCCGATGGCCAACGCCATCGTGGGGAAGTTTCGTACCTATGTGGCCATCGTGACAGGCAGCGGCCTGCAGCGAACC
Organism: Nibea albiflora; assembly: GCA_014281875.1. NCBI lineage: Eukaryota > Metazoa > Chordata > Actinopteri > Sciaenidae > Nibea > Nibea albiflora. The sequence goes on along the minus strand of CM024805.1, from coordinate 20,906,553 downwards.
AGGAGGGACAGCAACACCGACCTGTACCTGCTGTTCAACGCCTGGTCCCCAGGTACGAACACTTCTACTGCCTCCTAGAGGCTGACACAATCATTGCTGCAAGTTTCTGTCCTGTCCTGTGTTCTATCAACCTCTCACCAACCACTAAAAGTCAGTCCCAGATTTACTCTTGTCCAGCGGCACCCGTCTCGGTGGTCCAAAACTCCTGTGGTACAAACACTAACACTGCCCTGGTGCTCTGAGCTGACATTAGCTAACAGCAGCTAACAAACTGAGCTGACATTAGCTAACAGCGGCTAATAAACTGAGCTGACATTAGCTAACAGCGGCTAACAAACTGAGCTGACATTAGCTAACAGCGGCTAACAAACTGAGCTGACATTAGCTAACAGCGGCTAACAAACTGAGCTGACATTAGCTAACAGCGGCTAACAAACTGAGCTGACATTAGCTAACAGCAGCTAACAAACTGAGCTGACATTAGCTAACAGCAGCTAACGACTGTCTTCCTGTGCAGACGACAGCGTGTTTTTCCCTGATGAAGCCGGACGCAGGGAGTACGTCCTGAACGACATCGGCATGATCTTTCAGGGTTCTTCTGACAATGTGACACAACGCAGCTGGATGTTTGGACAGGTACGCACAAATATTCAAACACACTGTGACAAATCATGGAGAAAGGACTGAGAGTGATGTGTTACCTCCATGCAGTTTGAGCGTGGTGTTTTGGACGCCTGTATTTACATCCTGGATGCATCTCGGATGCCAATCTACGACCGGGGCAACGTCATCAAACTGGTCAGGAAAGGATCCGCCATGGTGAGAACACAGAGTGGAAAAACTTTGTCCAAATGTTTTAATTAGTCACATGACTCTGTGGTGATTGTTGTTATTCTAAACATTACACCAAACAGAAGCACATGAACGTGCAACATTTTTGGTGCCACCCTCGGGTCAAATATATCACTGACCTTTGACCTCCCTCTACCCTCAGCTTAACTCTCAGGACGATAACGGCGTGTTGGTTGGGAACTGGAGTGACGACTACTCCATGGGCACGCCGCCAACGTCTTGGACGGGCAGCATCAAGATCCTGCTGCAGTATGCCAACACCGGAGTCCCTGTTTGTTTCGCCCAGTGCTGGGTGTACGCCGGAGTCTTCGCCACCTGTAAGAGCGTGCACTGTTACCAAGTTAAACTTAAAAAATGCAGGTGTGGATGTCAGGGCTTCAGGGTAGCTTCAAGCATAGATCCAAGCCTCGGGTATAGACCCAACAAAGAGACACAAGACACGTTGATGATGTTGCTAAACATTTCGTGTCCCTGCAGTCCTACGTTGCCTCGGCATCCCAGCGAGAGTCATCACCAACTTCAGTTCAGCTCACGACAACACAGGCAACCTGAAGACCGACCTCATTTTCAAGCCTGACGGCACGCCGGACAAGCGCCACACCAGGGACTCCATCTGGTTGGTCCAGTCGCGTCTGTCACTCAGACCAGAATCAGAAACAGGTCGTCTTATATGTAGTCAATGTGTTCTTCTATCTCTCTGTAGGAACTACCACTGCTGGAACGAGGTGTTCATTACTCGTCCTGACCTGCCGCCTGGACTCGGAGGATGGCAGGTGGTGGACGCCACGCCCCAGGAGACCAGTGATGGTAGGACAGACAGGAGAAAGAGACAGATCAATGGACAGGCGAACCGCTGGACAACAAACATGACACTGTGTTTGATTCACAGGACATTTTCGCTGTGGTCCAGCCTCAGTCGCCGCCATCAAGGACGGCCTGCTGTGTCACCCGTTTGACGCCGGATTCGTCTTTGCTGAGGTCAGTGCGTACACAGATATTCTGTTAGAGCAGACATACTACAAACTTTTACTCAGGTAAAAAGTGTCTTATCATGTTTACTACAGGTCAACAGTGATGTTGTCTTCCATAAGCGGGACCGCTACGGGACTCTGACCCCATTCAGGGTGGATAAGACTCATATTGGACAGGCTTTGTACACCAAAGCTTTAAACAGCATGACATTTGCGGACGTCACACACACCTACAAGTACCCTGAAGGTAACACACATGAAACAAGTAACGTGAAAAAGACTTGAGGTGACGTGAAGACGCCGTCTGTACTGAACTCTACTTGTGTGTCCAGGTAGTGCAGAGGACAACAGGACTATGTCTCGGGCGGAGGAATACGGCATTGAGAGGGATCACTCTGAGGTGTCCGATGCACAACTGTCCGTCACCATCACGGCTGAAAAGGTGACACACCTGTCTCTTCTCAACCGCTGGGCCTGAAAACCTTCTTCTTCTTCTTCTGCTTCTTCTTCTCGGTGGTCCAAAACACCTGTGGTACAAACAGCTAACAGCAGCTAACATGCTAACTAAATCTGTCTTCAGGTCATGCTGGGTCAGGACGTGACCCTGTTCGTGGATTTCCAGAACCAGGGCGAACACCCCAGAACGGTCCAAGCTCACCTGGACGGGTCGGTCATCTTCTACACCGGAGTCACGGCCAATAACTTCAGAGCTGAGGACTTCACTGTCACCGTGCCGGCCAATCAGAGTGAGCGACATCAGGAGGGAGAGCGCTGAACATTTGAGGACTTAAAAAAGAATCTGTGGTGATGACGACGTGTGTGTGTGTGTGTGTGTGTTCCAGCCCAGCGTGTGATGTTGAAGGTCACAGCTCAGGAGTACCTGGCTCACCTGGGCTCTCAGCTGTCCCTGCACTTTGTCGTGACTGGGCAGGCTGACGACCAATCAGTGTCCGCCATCAAGGTGATCGACCTGGAGACCCCGCGGCTCATCGTGACGGTAAAACAACTCGTCTGTCTGTCTCAGCTGTTTTGTGTCTCTTACCTCGCTGTGACAGGCTCTTCTTCTTCTCTGTTTGTAGGTGAGCGGGCAGCCTCGGGTGCAGCAGGAGATGTTTGTGAACGTTTCCTTCACCAACCCCTTGAACTTCCCTCTGCAGAACGTATCCCTGGGCATGGAGGGACCTGGACTCATAGGCTACAGGTCACGTTACTACAGGTACACTCTGACAACGTGTTGACTGGCGGTTTCTGGTGTGAACGCTTCGTTTACGGCTCTCTGGTTGTGTTTCAGCGTCATCGACCCTCAGGCTTCGATCTCCTGGAACGAGTCGTTCATTCCTCGCCTGGATGGATCACGTTGCATCTTGGCGGTGCTGGACAGTAACAACCTGCGTCAGGTAACTTCCTCTGTTCATATTCAGGACAAACGTCTAACCTCGACCTGACAGACCTGTGTTAGCATCAAGTACACATGTGCTGTTGTGTTTGTTCAGGTGTGGGGAATGGCTGAAATCATCGTCACGGCCTGAGGTGATTGGTCTGAAGAGATGTGACCCCGCCCCCTTGCTATTTCCAGGATGTTTCCACCAATCAGAGAGGAGCAGAGATTCATATAATCATGAAAACACATTCATGTGGCGTCCACTGAGACTAATTCAACAATTATTACACCTTTTAATTAATTTACAGATTCAGTTTTATAATCAGTAAAATCAGTGACTCTGTTTAATGAGGAGTTTTAATTCAACATGTGATTTATTGTCTTTGCTTTGTGCCTTTAACACTTTTATTAATGCTGAAACTTTCTACTAACAATAAAAGCAGATTCAAAACTACTGAAGGTCTCACTGATTTTTATTCTACTCTAATTATTATAAACACTTTTTAGTGAGGTGCATCTTTTACTTCAGTAAATTATAAAAGAGAAGAATGACGCACAACTCAACATGTTAGAATAATAATTTATGGAAGTTTAGAAGACACATTCAGACAGACAGACAGACAGACAGACAGGCAGGCAGACAGACAGGCAGACAGGCAGACAGGCAGACAGACAGTGTCTGTTATGTAAGCACAGGACGAGCTGCAGTCAAACATCCTGACCAGCAGAGGGAGCCAGCAGCTTTTTGTTTCTGTGCTGAAACTTTGAGCCACAAACTGAAGATTTAGATTTTTATTGAAAATAATTTTCAGGCCAGTGATAATAACACAAATATCTCAAACATGAAACAGTGAACGGAAAACAAAAATGAAGGTTTGTTTTTCTCATTTACAGATTTTTGTGTTTTTAAAAATTAAACAGAAAACTTCAGGCGACAAAGTGAAATGAAAGTTTGTTTTCTTCTTCTTTGCTTCAGTGATGTAACTTTAACAGACAGTGAACGTTTGTTTTGTGTTTTAAATGACTCATTTAAGAATTCAATGATTTTGTCGACGTCCTCACAAAGTTACACACCACAAAACATCAACACGACGCTTTTCTCCAGTTTCATTTCTGTCTTGTTAAATCTCGCTCAGTTTCTTTGTCTCTGTGCAGCGATTTTCTTCTCCACCTACAAAAGTCAGAAGATTTTCTACAACCTGAGATTTAAACGTTGTCGCCTGATCAGGCGTTTGATTTACGTCACATAAGATTTACTTACTTTGAATGAAGTCACTGCATCACGTCCAAACTGTGACTGAGTTTCATCAGCGCGTCTTTGAACTTTGTTAGTGACAAAATGTTTCAAAGTGTCAGTCAAAGAATGAAAATATACTTAGCTCCCACAACAGTCAAAGGTCAAAGGTCACGGTAACAGCATGGTTAATAAATGATGTGACATGAGTGTGTGTGTGTGTGTGTGTTTGTTTCGTAGGTGTTAGCGCTCCCCTCCCCCACCCCTGACAGCAACAGGTGAGTTGTTGTCATGGTGACTGTATCTAACGCATCAGCATCACAAAACTGGTCTGTCCAGATACCACATCAGTCTGACACACACACACACACACACACACACACACACACTGTGTCACGGTCTGTGTTCGGACATGCAGTGAACATGCTGCTGCACACACACACAAATGTTTGCCCTTCTATACTTGTGAGGACCCTTGTTGTCTGTAACTCTCTCACACTTCAGATGAACTGAACTCGTACTAAAGATAACAAGTGTAAGGCTGCAAATAACATTAGCTCGCGTTAGCAGAACGCTAGCTAGTTAGCTAATCTCCATTGATCGTTAGCTAGTTAGTTAGATCTAAAAGTTAATTAGCTAACTAAGTGGCTAATTTACTTAGGTTGTTACATCTGAAAGCTAATGTTAGTGAAATGCTTGCTAACTAATGAGCTAACTTCCATAATTTGTTGTTTAGCTATGTGGCTAAGGTTAGCAAAACGTTAGCTAGAGTTATACAACAGACCAAAATGCTAGTTAACTAGCTAGTTAATGTCCTTTAATCGTTAGCTAGGTGTGCTAGATCTCAAAGCTAGCATCAGCAATATGCTAGCTAACTTAGTGGCTAATTTTGAGTCTTAGGTTGTTACATCTGAAAGCTAATGTTAGCCAAATGTGAGCCAAACTGACCAAAACACTAGCTAACCAGCTAGCTATTTTTTTATTTTATATTTAATTAACTAACTAAATACAGACTCACATCATTAATCTAAATGTATCATAAAAACTACAAAAATGGCAGCACAAGAAGCATCACTTCCTGCTTCTCCTCTGACTGTCAGTCATTGCTCTTGAGCAATGTGCTTTTGTAAAAGTGTCTCCACCCTGCAGACAGAAAACATGATGAAGAAACACACAGAGCTGGGATGAGTTTTAACTTCCACACGTTCATGTGTTCATATGTTTACATGTTCATGTGTTCATATGTTCACATGTTCATATGTTCACATGTTTACATGTTGATATGTTCATATGTTCACATGTTCATGTGTTCATATGTTTACATGTTCATATGTTCACATGTTCATATGTTTACATGTTTACATGTTGATATGTTCATATGTTTGCATGTTGATATGTTCATATGTTTGCATGTTCATATGTTTACATGTTCATATGTTTACATGGTCATATGTTTACATGTTTGCATGTTGATATGTTCATATGTTTGCATGTTCATATGTTTAGAAGCAGTCAGTCTGTGGACTGATCTTTAGTTTCCAGCCCGTCGTCGTGCTCTGTGCAGGCTGCATGCTCCGAGCGGGGCAGGCCTCAGGCTGCAAGGCAAACAACTGTTACCTACAAATCATCCGTCACTATTGGAAACCGGTTTTTCTCCCCCTCCTCCCTTTCTCTCTCCCTCCACCCTCCAGCCTCCTCCCTCCTCCCCCCACCACCATCCTCCCTCTCAGCGCTCTGCATGTCTGAGCTGAAAACCTGACGTGAACGTGCACATGTGTTTGTCAGGCCGGTTGGGAAACAGTGAGGCAGAGCAGCATGTGCCTGTCATCCCCCCACACTGTCGACAGGTGTTGGCTTCATGTGACTGCCTGCCTGTCCGGACAGCGCTCCAATGAAGAAAGAGGAGGAGGACGAGGAGGAGGAAGAGGAGGAGGACGAGAAGGAGTGTGTAAAGTTTCATCAACAACAACTGTGTCAACTCTCAGTGGCTCGGTGTTGGGAAACCCTCCAGCTCAGATCTCCTTTCTCCGGCTGGTGTTCGGCTGAGTTTGGGGATGCCTCTCCTCCTCCTCCTCCTCCTCCTCCTCCTCCTCCTCCTCTTGCTCTCCGCTGGGTCAATGGATGAATCCACCCTTTTGTTGGCGATGGTTCGTTCCTCAGCAACAGCTCCATGGTTACAGTCCAATAAATAACATCACACTCTCTTCTGCGTCTCCGTTTTCAAGCCGAGATGCAAAAAGAGTTTTTTCCTCGTTTGAAAGTTTCATGAAAAAAAAACATGAAAAACTGTTTGAGACTCGTTAAAACATCAAAGAGAGAAAAAAAGTTGAAACACAACAAACAATCTGAGAAGTTTTTAGACAGTCTGCGGGGACGTCACAGAGACTACGTCCAGGTTTTAGACAGTCTGCGGGGACGTCACAGAGACTACGTCCAGGTTTTAGACAGTCTGCGGGGACGTCACAGAGACTACGTCCAGGTTTTAGACAGTCTGCGGGGACGTCACGGAGACTACGTCCAGGTTTTAGACAGTCTGCGGGGACGTCACAGAGACTACGTCCAGGTTTTAGACAGTCTGCGGGGACGTCACAGAGACTACGTCCAGGTTTTAGACAGTCTGTGGGATCATCAGTGTTAGCTGCATTAGCTTAGTTATATTAGCTTTAGCTCTCCTGGTACTGATCAGTGTTTCCATCATGATGTCTGTAAATCAGCTTGGTACTGTGATGTTATTCCCTGTTGGTCTCAGAGACTGAGCTCCAACCCGGTCCGGCTGCTGATTCAGTTAGCTACATTAGCATGTGGTTAGGCTAAAGCTATCTGTCCATCAAGTTTGACTTCATACAGACTTTAAACAGTTTAAAACAGTTACTCATGTTAATGTTGGTGAATGATCTCTGAACAGTGTGTGTGTGTGTGTGTGTGTGTTGATGGGCTCTTTGTATCTCAATAGATTAATTTGAATTGAAAAGTGGCCAGTTGAGGTGAAAAGCAGTGATTGGATTAGTGATGTAATGCCGTTAGCTGCTTTTCTGGTTGTGTGTGTGTGTGTGTGTGTCCATAATGAAATGGAGGCTCCTGCAGTATTTCATATGTCAACAGTACACACAGACCTGTGTCTGCTCTGCAGACATCCTTCAGACTGTTTCTCATGTTTTTATTTGTAGCTCATCAAATTATTTCAGCAGCAAATCCACGATGCTAATGTGCCGATGCTCGGCTCCAGTTCTGGCACAACACCGGCTCCGGTCCCGTCAGCACCCACATCCTGGGCCTGTGGTCCAACACGCCTGTGGTACAAACACTGACACTGCCCCAGCTAACAGACTGAGCTAACAGCAGCTAACAGACTGAGCTAACAGCAACTAACAGCAGCTAACAGCAGCTAACAGCAGCTAACATGAGCTAACAGACGTTAGATTTTCAGAGTAAAAGTTATAAAAGGTTGATTTAATCAGGAGTTGTTACTCTGTGTGTGTTTTTGTGTGTGTGTCTTTATGCTAAGCTAAGCTACATCCTGCCTCCAGCTCTGTGTTTACCACACAAACAGACAGACACGTTTCTAAATGCAGACTTAGAGACCCCCACACTGAGTGAATGCACTCTCTAACCAAAGTCCTGGTAACACCCAGCGCTCCATCAGCCCCTCCTCCACCCGTCTCCTTCATCAGCAACAGGCCGAACCAGCCCGAGACAGACGGACAGACTCTTCCTGCTCTGCTGCAGGGGAGGAGGGGTGTGATGGGAGGAGAGATGCCTGAGTGCTCCTCTCTCCGGCAGGGGATGATGGGAGGAGGGGAGGAGGAGGGGAGGAGGATGGGAGGAGGGGTCTGTATCTGGAGATGGAGGGCTGGCAGGAATGTGGGAGAGGAACACGACATGGAGCGAGCGAGGAGTCGAGCCTCTCACACTAAATTTAACAATGAGACTCGCAGAGGTTTAAATTTAGTCTGCAGCCTCTCTGCTGGAGTTGGAGAAGTCCAACCTGAGGACGGGGACGGGTGGAGGGACGGAGGGACGGGTGGAGGCGCTGCCGCTGCTGTCTCTGCCCAAACTCCATCACCATCACACCGTCAGCTCCTCACAGGCCTCAGACTGCTGTCTGCTCACACAGCAACTCATTTAAAAGTACATAAAGACACGAGGAAGAGGAGCCACAAGTAACTAAGTAACTAAACAAAGGATTACTTTACTCTGAGCTTTAATATCTGACTTTAATAACAACGTTACGTCGTTATTTAAATCAACTTAAAAAGTCAGTGTTTGATTTCTACAGTTACTTTAATTCATGTAACTAAGTAACTAAACGAAGGATTACTTTACTTTCCAAGGTGTGTGTGTGTGTCACCTTTACCCTCATGTTAATCAGTCAGTCCTCATCACAGTGCACACAGTAGCAGTTTAACACCACCCCCCTCCTCCACCTCTCTGCATGGCTGACGGTTGGCATCCTCTCTGCGCTCCCCAAAACTCGCGAGATCTCCGCGCGACCGCGCTTCTCCTCCTTCCTGCTCCTCTTCAAGCCTCGCGATAGTTTGGCGGGTAGAGTGCCTGTACAGTGTGTGTGTGTGTGTGTGTGTGTGCGGATGGGTTCTTATCTGTCCGAGCCTTAAAGTCAGCGTCAGTGATAAAACAAACAGACGTGTGCGCGCGCGCGCGCGCTCTGAATTAAAGTTGAACTTTTTTAAAGGTGCGCGTGCAGTTTGAAGTTAAACTCGTGAGAAATGTGACGTGATCAGCTGATTAAACTAAACTAAACTAAACTAAACTAAAGCTGCACATGAGGTGATCAACAAGTGCTCATCACAGCAGCAGAAGAAGAAGTAATGGAGTAATGGAGTAATGGAGTAACGCGTGCGTAAAGACGGACAGAGATGCTTGGTGGCCACGTCCCCTTGGAGACTGAGAGACAACACGTGATGAGCTTTACTTATCAGGTTCAGAGACACACACACACTGACACACACACACACACACACACACACACACTGAGAGACGGGCTGGGAATTAAACCTACACACAACCTTAAAACAACCAAACATCAACCTCTCGGACTCCTTTGCGCGTGTTTGTTCTCCTCTTTTCGGGAGAGGAGAGAGGAAGAGAAGCAGAAGCAGCAGTGCAGGAGGAGGAGGAGGAGGAGGAGGTTGGTTGGTTGGTTGGTGGTGGAGGAGGGAGGGGAGGGGAGGGGAGGAGGGAGGAGGAGGAGGAGGAGAAGCCGGAGTAAAGTTTGTCCAAGTTTGCACATCCCTTCGGAAACGCCATTTTGATTCCTCTCCTCTTCGGAGTGAGTTTGCAGCCTCTCTCTCTCTCTCTCTCCCTCTCTCTCTTCTTTTTTTCTTCATCCCTCCCTTTATCATCCACCACCATCATCATCATCACCCCCACCACCATCATCATCATCCTCGCCACGATGTCTCGGCGCAAGCAGCCCAACCCCAACAAAGTCAAGCGTAAGTCAGCCTTTCTTTTCCTCCATCGTCTGTTTGTTTCTGCCTCCGCGCGTCGCTCCATCGATGCCCGACGTGTCGCTCGGTGTCCGGGCGGAGAACTTTGGACTTGTTGCGGCTGTTGAAGCTGAAGTTTGCGCGGAGATGTGGAGGCGCAGAGCGGAGGGATCATAGTTTTTCTCTCCTCTCCGCGCTGCTTCCTAGTTTGATGCGCATCCAAGCGGTGGAATTCAAGCCGAGCTCTCTTCCTCATTCACCGCCTCCTCGGCTCGGTATCACCGACTCTCTCACTTTATTTCCACTTTTGGACACTTTGTCACGCGCGTGCACGTTTTTAGGGGGTTGTTATGCGGTTGTTGTTTTTTTTTTTTTGGTTTTTTGCCCCGCGGGGAGGGTGGCAAGAGGTGGAGGAGGTGGAGGGTGTGGAGGGGGGGGGGGGGGGGTACAAAGTCTGCTCGCAGCCGGAGTCGAGCATCCATATCTCGGGTGCACTTTGGTCGGAGCCTCGCTGCTAGTGGCCATGTGTAAAGCTACCAGACAGGAGAGCGACCAAGCTAGCGGCAGGTAGAGGGATGGCTTCCGGTGTGGAATTTCAAAGTAAAAAAAGAAAACGCCACCTGTTGATTGATGGAGCAGGATGGAGTGTTTAACCTGGTTAAAATCGACTAAATCGACCTGGTTTGGTACAGAACAGGTGATGCTGCGCGAGACAGGAAGCTGTTTGTCCTCGCGATGATTCATTGATGTTAATCTGCACTCAGCTGGCTGTAAATCAGTTTGAGCATTAATAAGACAAACATCCTGAAGACTTTTATTTTGTAACTTTGAAGTTATAATGTGTGTGTGTGTGTGTGTGAACGTTAATCTGTGGGTTCAGTTATTGTGAGCTTCAGTTTTCTGATTTTAATCCCTTAAAGTCCCATCACTTGCTTGAATTTTATTTTGAAGGGCATATCGCCATCCCACTTCCGGCCCCACTCTCGTTAAACGGAGCTAGCTCGACGGCTCCGCCGTGACCTTGCTCGGACATATTTATCCACGAACCGAGCCCGGTTCATTTATAAAGTGCACAAACACGGCGGCGAGGCGGTCGGTACCGCCGGTCCGCTCCGTTTGGGTCACTTTTTATCGCAGTTCGGTGACTTTTCACCGCGTTTCGGAGACTTTTCTCCCCCTCCAACCGTCTCCGGTTACGCGCAGCCAGTCCGAGCAGCAGCAGCATCGACGTGACGCCTGTTGCATCCACCTCCTCCTCCACCTCCTCCTCCTCCTTCTTCTCCCCCTCCTCCTCCTCCTTCTCTCTTTTCTCTCTTTCGACATCATCCACCGTGTTAACGTCCATTTTAAACGTTAACTCACGGCTCATCGCCACACTTCACGCGCCGTTTTACCGCCAAACGTCGCGTCTGTTAACTTTGTCTGTTAGCAGCTAATGTTTAGCCGCTAGCCTCCCTCGTCGTCGTCTTTTTTCCGGTGCTCGGCGGAGGGAGGATGCTGTCCGACATCATACCGTCGGTTCACCGTGTGACAGTCTGTTATCAGCAGCCGGTCAATGATTGACGGTCCTCTGTCTTCATGTCCAACTCTTAGATAATGGTTGCTAAGGATTCTGTTAGCCTCTCTGCTGAGGAACTCTAACTGCAGCAACCTGCAGAGACCAAAGGTTAACTTATATAAGTTATAACCACAGACTGTCTAAAACTGGACGTAGTCTCTGAGACGTCCCCGCAGACTGTCTTAAACCTGGACGTAGTCTCTGAGACGTCCCCGCAGACTGTCTAAAACTGGACGTAGTCTCTGAGACGTCCCCGCAGACTGTCTAAAACTGGATGTAGTCTCTGAGACGTCCCCGCAGACTGTCTAAAACCTGGACGTAGTCTCTGTGACGTCCCCGCAGACTGTCTAAAACTGGACGTAGTCTCTGAGACGTCCCCGCAGACTGTCTTAAACTGGACGTAGTCTCTGTGACGTCCCCGCAGACTGTCTAAAACCTGGACGCAGTCTCTGTGACGTCTTCGCATACTGTCTAAAACATGGACGTAGTCTCTGTGACGTCCCCGCAGACTGTCTAAAACTGGACGTAGTCTCTGTGACGTCCTCACAGACTGTCTAAAACTGGACGTAGTCTCTGTAAACATGTTTATTTCTGCTGTCTAACATGGGGACTTATGGAGACTGACTCACTTCTGGAGCCAGCCTCAGGTGGACGTTTGAGGAACTGCAGTTTTTTTTAATTTCATGTCGAAATAGAGAAATAAATATTATGCTAGCTTAGCATTAGCTGTTGTCCACACACAGTGTTTGTGGGATTGCAGTGCATTCTGGGAAAGTTATTGTGACTTAAGGTGGTATTATCACTGTGTCTATTTAAACATATGGTGTGTGTGTGTGTGTGTGTGTGTGGGAAGCAGGTTCATCATGTCTTGTGTTGTCGAGCTCATCGCGTACACGTAACCGTGTGTTTGAGGAACTCCTGTTGCATCTTTCGGTGCTTTGTCATCTCGTCTGCAGCTTTGTGGTGAAACGATGATAAACTGTGTGTTAGCTGCTGTGTTTGGTCCTCTCCTCCTCCCTGACAGAGGAGCAGCAGCAGGAGGAGGAGGAGGAGGAGGAGGAGGAGGAGGAGAGATCCGGATGAGCAGTTAGCATTCCATTACGAAATTCAACACTAAGGCCGAGCTGGGCCCTCGGCGACAGGCGCACAGCTCTCTCTCTCTCTCTCTCTCTCCTTACTGAGGGGGGAAGTTTTAACTCGCTCCGCGCCTCCTCTCCTCTCGTGCTGTTTTCAAATGGAGATGTGAGGGAGGAGGAGGAGTATTAATCAAAACATCAAAGTGGATGTCTGCAGAGCTGAGCTGCTAAAGTCTGTCTGTGTCACGGCGACAGGAAAAGATGCTTCACATCAAACCTCCTTCTCCTTTCCTCCTCTCCTTCTCCTCTCCTCCTGTCCTCCTCTCCTCTCCTCCTGTCCTCCTCTTCTCCTCCTCTCCTTTCCTCCTCTCCTTCTCCTCTCCTCCTGTCCTCCTCTCCTTCTTCTCCTCTCCTCTCCTGTCCTCCTCTTCTCCTCCTGTCCTCCTCTCCTTCTCCTCCTGTCCTCCTCTTCTCCTCTCCTTTCCTCATGTCCTTCTCCTCTCCTCCTGTCCTCTCCTTCTCCTCCTGTCCTCCTCTCCTTCTTCTCCTCCTTTCCTCCTGTCCTCCTCCACTCCTTCTTCTCCTCCTCTCCTTCTCCTCCTGTCCTCCTCTCCTTCTCCTCCTGTCCTCCTCTTCTCCTCTCCTTCTCCTCCTCTCCTCCTGTCCTTCTCCTCCGTCTTCTTCTGTGGTGGAGACATTTTAAATGCTGACGGTCGATGATGTAGCCGATGATGTGTCCCGCTCACACACACACACACACACACGGAGACACTCGCACACAAAGAGTTTCTTGTTGTGCGACGGGGCATCCTCCATTGTGAGTGCTTTTTGTGGGAACTGAACACACACACACACACACACACACACACACACACACACACACAGCCTGCAGTTAGAGTCATGTAAAGGCATGATGTAGCATGACGGGAGGGAGGTACAGGTGATAAAAGGAGGAGGAGTGAAACTAACCGACTGTGACTCCTCATTGTTTCATCATCGCGCTGTCTCCTTTAAAGCACATTTATCCTTTGATGTCATCATTAATTAATCAGTTTTAGATCGTTAACATCGAATCAGTGACAAAATAAAAGCACTACCACAGAGTTTCAAAATAAAAGCCAGCATAGCAAACACACAAACAAAAAGTTCAAATAGTTTCACCGTCGACACATGAGGAAAAAAACACGACTTATTGTGATCATTAGTGCTAATGTGTGTGTGTGTGTGTGTGTGTGTGTGTGTGTGTGTTAATGGGGAGTTTCAGTGGGGCGTTTGTGTCCACGGGGACTGAAGTAAAGCAGCTAATTAAAAGCTCCGGTCCTCCCTCTGGGACTCTTGTTGTCTCCACATTAACCTCCATTTACCACACACACACACACACACACACACACACACTCTATTGATTCCCTGATCCCTAACAAACCTGCCGCGCTTCGACGTGTCGGCGTGTGATTTCACTTCCTCTGCTGGACGTTTTATTTTGAAAATGTCTTGTCATCAGATTTTATAAGTCGCGTCTCCGTTATCTAATAAAATCCAAAATACTGAAAATAAAACGTTTACAGGCGTCAGGTAACTGTGTCCATCTACGATCAATAAACTGTAAAACATAAACACCTGGAGCCGACTGCACATTAATGTAATAATCATGTAATAAACGTCACGTAACGCGTGAAGACGTTTTAACGTCACGTAACGCGTGAAGACGTTTAAACGTCACGTAACGCGTGAAGACGTTTAAACGTCACGTAACGCGTGAAGACGTTTTAACGTCACGTAACGCGTGAAGACGTTTTAACGTCACGTAACGCGTGAATACGTTTTAAAGAGTTTCTCCGTCACGTTAAAGACTTTGTTCCGTTTTAAGTGACGACTTCTTATTCGACATGTACTGAACTTTAACAGGTTCAGCTCCTGAAGTCAGCTTCAGTGCAAACACACTCTTTCACCCCGTCTCCTCCTCCGCCTCCTCCACCTCCTCTCCACACCTTTCTGAACTGCATGTTAACCCCTCCTCCTCCTCCTCCTGTCGGGGGATGGAACATAATCTTATCTAAAAAAGGCGGGTCTATAAATAGAGGCCGGGTACAGAGAGAGAGATCAGGAGAGAGAGAGAGAGAGGTGGGGACATCCACCCATCCGTGGAGCTGATGGTGCTGTTATCCTGAAAACCCTCAGCAGGCCGCAGTTATCCACGGAGGGCTCTGATTGGCTCTGATGTGTGCATGACATCATGCCCAGAAAGTGTGAGCACCAACCTTCTACACCTACACCACCCTGTTCACCTTCTACACCACCCTGTTCACCTTCTACACCTACACCACCCTGTTCACCTTCTGCACCTACACCACCCTGTTCACCTTCTGCACCTACACCACCCTGTTCACCTTCTACACCTACACCACCCTGTTCACCTTCTACACCTACACCACCCTGTTCACCTTCTACACCTACACCACCCTGTTCACCTTCTACACCACCCTGTTCACCTTCTACACCTACACCACCCTGTTCACCTTCTACACCTACACCACCCTGTTCACCTTCTGCACCTACACCACCCTGTTCACCTTCTACACCACCCTGTTCACCTTCTACACCACCCTGTTCACCTTCTACACCACCCTGTGCACCTTCTACACCACCCTGTTCACCTTCTACACCCTCTTAAGCATTAAAATATTTGAAGTCATTTTGAAGCGCCATAACGTTACATAACGTTCTAACAACATTAAACTATTAAAGACATTAAAATGTGACTTTAAGTTCATTTCATGTTGAGTGTTGAGCACCGGGTCAGTTAACGTGACTCAGCGTTGTTGAGTCTCAGCTGTTGAACGTGACCTTTTGGACAGGTAAGGGTTACTCTGAGCTTTTAGGGTGTGCAGCTCTTTGCTGCATGCCGCTCAGTCTGCAGCTGTCTCTGTCAAATAAAGATAAAATAAGTAAAACACGACTTTCAGAAAGTCATATAAGCGTTGCTGCGTGACTTCAAATGTGACTTCAAGTGTTTGCACAGGTTGTCTTTGAAACCGAGTTGGTTTTTAAGTCTTAATGTAACTTTAAGTCCGTTTGTTGGAGACTTCAGGCGTTGAACGTGACGTGTTGAGTGTTCGACAGCGTTGGTGTTTAGATCGTGTTTGAAGCGTTGCGTGTCCTCGTGAGGAGAGCCTCTCTTCAGCCGGACACGTTGGTGACTCTGGAGGTGGATGTAGACGGAGAGGTGTGGACGGCGGGGGTCGAACTGTGACACCTCCAGTGGGAGCAAATGGCTCGACACCACCCCCGCCTCCACCCCCACGTCATGTCAAAGGGTTATTGTCTCCGGTTTCTCCATCTTGACTCCAGTCGTCTTGCAGGAAGCCGTGCTGTAAATTCGGTGAGTCAGCGTTTTTGGCTGATGACGTCAGAGAGATGCTGACGGACTGAAGGTGTGTAGCTGAGTCACGAGGCGGAGCGGACATGTTGGAGGCTGCGCTCCGTCTGAAGCCGCTGGCTGTCACCGTGTGATCATGACGTCTTTGGTTCATTCTTAGATTTGAACGTTTCTGTGGACTTTAAAGTGAATATTTATAGTTTTAAAGATTCAGGTGTGACTCACCTGGCTGTCTCGTCACCTTTGACGAGATGTTTTGGTGATTTTCATCCACTTTTGTCTTGTTAAACATTTATGAGCTGATTCATCTGCTAAATATTTGAATGAAACAGCTTCCGTAGATCTCCATAAACTTCATTAAGTAACTTTATTCCATGAAACTCCGTCAGCCGCTGGATACACTTTGTCAACGTCTCATGGTGTCATAGTGATGTCATAGTGATGTCATCGAGGTCAGCTGAGCTCGGTCTGTGAGATGTGAAGTTTAAAGAACCAGGCAGAGCGAGGCTAACAAAGATGTTGAGCTGTTGCCTCATGGGAAATGAAGTTTTATTTCTTTATTTTTTAAATTCGAGGCCGCCGTGCTGACAGACTTTAAACGAGCTCGGCGGCCGGTCGCCGATCGTCAACGGCGTCCGGTGAGCGCTCAAACTGAGCGAACGCCGAGTCCTCGCAGAGACACACAGACGAGGAGGAGGACGAGTGTAACACGAGACGCGGGATGAATAGCGCTAAAGTAGGACACACAGAGTTCGGCGATGGGCCTCCTCCCATGCAACACACACACACACACACACACACAGTGTGAGCCCACCAGGACTGCCTCGCGGTCGCCTCGCTGGTTTAAATTTAGGCCCACAGACCTCCGTCTTTATATAGAAGTGCACACGCTAAAGTTAGAGTGAGTAAATATTACAATCAGCTGGTCTGCATGAAGACGACATGCGGACATCCGCCTCTTAATCTTAACCTAATTAACAGACGACTCATTAATTAAAGTGAAGCAGCCTCGTCCAGCTCTGTCTGAACAGCATCGCTGTGGAAACTTTCCAGTGTTTGGTCGAAGCTGCAGCCTTGACCTGATGAGTTTGTTACATGTGCTGTGTGTGTGTGTGTGTGTGTGTGTGTGTGTGTGTGTGTGTGTGTGTGTGTGTGTGTGTGTGTGTGTGTGTGTGTGTGTGTGTGTGTGTGTGTGTGTGTGCGCGCGCTCATTGAAACGTTTAAGCGTCTCAGCTGTGTTTTGTAGTTCTGGACCTCAGCATCTCGTCGCTCTTCCTCTGTCACGCTGACTGACTTTTTCCTCTCCTCACGTCGGCCGTGAAAGTTTCCTGGAAGCTCGGCAGCAGAGGATGAACAACATCTCTGACGCTTACGTAACTCTGTGTCTGATAATAACGACGAGCTTCAGAGAGAGAGAGAGGAGCTATTGTTCCTCCACTTCCTCCATCTCCTCCTCTGCTCTCCTGATGAGAGGCTGCTTCACTTCCTGTTAACTCCTCCTCCTCCTCCTCTCCCGACGGACGTTCAGTGGAAGGCCGCCTGCAGCTGCTTAGCCTAGCGTAGCTTAGCTAGCGCTACAAGTTAGCATCAGCGTCTACCTTCCAGGGACTGAACAGAACCTCCAGACCAGCAGTGAGCAGGAACACAGCAGCCTACCGAGCTGGTTTTGGGTTTGGCTTCTGGAGTCGGTTCAGTTAGCTAAGCGAGCTAACCACAGTTAGCGCTTCACTACTGATCAGTGTTTCCATCATGAAGTCTGTAAATCAGCTCGGTACTGTGACGTTATTCCCGGTTGGACTCCAGCCCGGTCCGGCTGCTGAGCCCGGTTCTGTTAGCAGCGGTTAATTAGCTGTTGGCTACATTAGCATGTGGTTAGAGTAAAGCTATCTGTCCATCATAAAGTGTGCAGCAGGTTTTCATAGACAAACTCCAGGATAAGCTTCTGGAGGCCGCCTCCTCCTCCTCCTCCTCCTCCTCCTCCTCCTCCTCCTTTCATCTCCTCAGCTCCTCCCCCTCTGAGATGCCCTCCGTTTCCTCCTCCTCCTCCTCCTCCTCCTCCTCCTCCATCCGTTGTGACATTCTTTCACAGTCGAGCCGCTCGGACTTTGGACTCGCAGTAAATACGGCTTTATTTGCTGCCGGCTACGGACAGGGTGAAGGTGGCCCTGTGTGTGTGTGTGTGTGGAGCTAACTGCATGGGAGTGTGTGTGTGTGTGTGGAGCTAACTGCATGGGAGTGTGTGTGTGTGTGTGTGTGTGATGCCTGGCTACACACACACACACACTCCCATGCAGTTAGCTCCACAAGCTGCTTATCAGCAAGACCGTCTCACCACACCCACAGTAACACACACACACACACACTCTCTGCTGGCATCCCATCCCAGGTCTGGCCTACATCTGACTGAAGTGTTTCATTCCTCCATCAGATTGTTCGTCCGTCACACCGAGCATCCTGTGGTTTTTCAAAATAAAGTGCAGCACTCACTGAAGTGTTTTTAACGTGACAACACGAGGGAGCACTTCCTGTGAACAGTCCAAGCTCCCCTCATGGGCAGCCATCAGTGGACTTCATCATCATCATCATCATCATCATCATCATCATCATCGTGTGCTTAGAAACAGTTCCTCATGAAAAACACACACATGACCTCATGACATGGTCTTCATCATCACATGAAGTTTGTCTGTCGTCTGACTGTCGCTCACACGGAGCCATCAGCAGAGAAAGTTCAGAAAGGATGAAAGTGTGCACTGAAAACAAGTTTGACCAGAGGAAGAGTTCCTGACGAGGAGAAGATCTGTGCATGACGGGAGCGTTGTAGTTGTAGTTATCGTTGTAGTTGTAGTTATCGTTGTAGTTGTAGTTATCGTTGTAGTTGTAGTTATCGTTGTAGTTGTAGTTATCGTTGTAGTTGTGGCAGTAGTTGCAGTGTAAGAGTATGATCAGGTTGTTGTTTGTTGCTTGTCAGCTGGTTTAAGGTGTATCAGGTGTTATGGATCAACAGGTCCTCCTGTCAGGTCGCCCCCCTTCAGTGGAACGTTCCGGCTCCCCTCCAGCAGCAGCACAGTGGTTCATCCCACCCCTCTCTCTCTCTCTGTACTGTCTCCTGCCCGCTCGCCCTCCTCCTCCCCCGCTTGCGTTTCTCGCTGACTAAACAGTTTGTCAGCTGGCTGCTGTGGAGGATTGAAGGGGGGAGGAGGGAGGAGGAGAGAGGAGGGAGGAGGGAGGAGGAGGGAGGAGGGTGGAGAGAGGAGGACGGAGCATGCAAATAGCAGTGCACTTTATGGCGGTTAAATCAACAAAAGTAGATTGAGTTTAACCGCAATCACAACCTGTGTGTGTGTGTGTGTGTGTGTGTGTGTGTGTGTGTGTGTGTGTGTGTGTGTGTGTGTTTAAAAAGTGACAAAGTCCATTTCCTCCTTTTTTTCAGGTCATCAGTCCTCTCCTTGTTTCTCTCCTTGCTTCCTCTCCTCTTCGCTCCTTGTTTGCTTCCTTGTTTATATCCTTGTACTTTCTCCCTTGTTTCCTCTTCCCCTCCTTGTTTCCTCTCCTCACCTTGTCTCCCCACCTTCTCTCCTTGTTTCCTCTCTCTCTGTGTTTGCCTCCTAGTTTATATCCTTGTACCTTCCCTCCTTGCTTCCTTTCCTCTCTGCTGTTGCTCTGTTGTTGTTGTGTTGCATCATGGGAAATGTAGTGTCCAGTATTTTGTTTGTTTGTATCGATGAACCATTTGTTATGAATGTGTTGATGTCAGGAGCCGCCTGATTGGCTAGAGTAGCTGGAGACAGGCAGGTTAGCTCTGAGGCTAACATGCTAACATGCTTGATGTAAACACACGTGTGGAGATTAGCATCCATGTTAATTAGCATCTTCAGACGGGCTGCAGTCTGTTTGAGCAGCAGCCTGACGGAGCAGCAGCCTGACGGAGCTGCAGCCTGACGGAGCAGCAGCCTGACGGAGCTGCAGCCTGACGGAGCAGCAGCCTGACGGAGCAGCAGCCTGACGGAGCAGCAGCATGTGAATGGAGCGAGCAGACCCGGCTGCATAATCCTGCTAATCTGACTGTTAGCAAGCTGTAATCTGACACACACACACACAGAGGTGACGGGCCACATCAGAGCAGCCATGAACACAGATTAACACAGTAACATGAGCTCACACACACACACACACACACACATGCAGGTACACAGGAATGTATGCAACTACAAATACACACACACACACGGCCCCTCCCTCCTCTGAAAAGGTACCATTGTTTGGACACACCCTGTTGCCGTGGCGACTGCAGTGTGAAACATGCCCCCAGTCAACACACACACACACCTGAGCATCCCTCTGTGTGTGTGTGTGTGTGTGTGTGTGAGAAGGGGGAGGGGATTACAGGATGGGAGGGCTGGTTTGGTTTGAGGAGGTGAAGAAGGGGGGATGGGAGGAGATGAGACTGTAGGATGCTACTTCTCCTTGTGTCCTCTCCTTGTGTCCTCTCCTTGTGTCCTCTCCTTGTGTCCTCTCCTTGTGTCCTCTCCTTGTTTCTCCTCCTGCTCTCTCTGATGATGTTTCCCAGCAGCCCCCTCTTCTGTCAGTGTTTTTACAGTTTCACCAAAACCATGCTTTTATTTTGAAGTCACTTTGTGTGTGTGTGTGTGTGTGTGTGTGTGTGTGTATAATAATTAGTCAGCAGCACACACACACGGTTGTTACGCCATTGCAGGATTTAGGGGATTACACTTGCAGAGACACACACACACTTCTATTGCACGTAAAGATGACTGTCCGTGTGTGTGTGTGTGTGTGTGTGTGTTGTCTCCGGTCACACACACACATCCGCACTAATCACGGGTTAGTGAGCCCTGCCCTCACACACACACACGCGCACAAACAACGGCATCATCATGATGACACACACGCTCGGTGTGTGTCATCACTTTAGGAGATGCTGTGAAACATTTTGTCTGACGTCACTGCACACACACACACACACACACACACACACACACACACACTCTGTTGGTTTGTGTGGTGTGAGATGAAAGGATGCTGTTCAGTTGCATCTTGGGAAATGTAGTGTAGTGTTTGTATCCATCCTGATAATCTAAAGAACACTCCCTGAAGAGCTCTCTCCTCGATTCCTCTCCTCCTCTCCTTTCCTTGTTACCTCACTGTCTTGGGTCGTAGCGTGATGCTACGTCATGTGTCGTGACATGACATGGTCACCTGACCTCTGACCTTGAGTCATGTGAATGAAGACGGTCCTCTGGGTACCCATGAGCCTCCTCTTCACACACATGCAGTATAGGTGTGTGTGTGTGTGTGTGTGTGTGTGTGTGGATTCATCAGTAAGAGTGTGTGTTTGTCGAGGAGGGTCCGTGGGTGTGTGTGTGTGTGTGTGTGTGTGTGTGTGTGTGGGTGTGGTCTCAGGTGTGCCCACCAGACTCCATTCAGGTTTTAGAAAATACAATAAACCCTCCCCATGGGAAAGGGCTGGTGGGATACACACACACACACACACACACCTTTGTGTATTTATGCATAGGGGTGTGTGTGTGTGTGTGTGTGTGTGTGTGTGTGTGTGTGTGTGTGTGTGTGTTGCCCCGGAGGCAGAGACACAAAGAGGCTCTGAGTCTTTTCACTCAACTGAAACCTGGTCCTCCTCAGGACCACGCCCTGCACACACACACACACACACACACACACACACACTAACACACACACACACACACACACACACAGGATGGAGACAGGTTTTTTCATTTCTTCTTCTCTTGTTTAAAGTCTTCATCATTCAGTTAGAGTTAGTCTGTCTCTGATGGTCTCTGTCTGTCTGTCTGTCTGTCTGTCTGTCTGTCTGTCTGTCTGTCTGTCTGTCTCTGATGGACTCTGTCTGTCTGTCTGTCTGTCTGTCTGTCTGTCTGTCTGTCTGTCTGTCTGTCTGTCTCTGATGGACTCTGTCTGTCTGTCTGTCTCTGATGGACTCTGTCTGTCTCTGATGGACTCTGTCTGTCTGTCTGTCTGTCTGTCTGTCTCTGATGGACTCTGTCTGTCTGTCTGTCTGTCTCTCCCTGATGGACTCTGTCTCTCTGTCTGTCTGTCTGTCTCTGATGGACTCTGTCTGTCTCTGATGGACTCTGTCCTCTGTAACTTTATTGTGGCGGTCCACTCAGCACAGATTAGACAGGCACTCGCAGCAGGGTATTCTGGGTAATGTAGTTTCCCCTCTCACTCACAGTCTCTTCTTAAACTTTCAAAATAAAATCAGCTGATTTTTGGGGTCCACAGAGGAAACAGAAGAATGTTCAGCCCCTGCAGAGCTACTTCCTGCTTCCTCTCCAGACAGGAAGTGAAGGATACAGCGGTGTTATTTCAGCATCTCTGCGGCGCAGATAAGCTGTGTGTGTGTGTGTGTGTGTGTGTGTGTGTCTCAGTAACACATTAACTGCTTTATCTCGAGCAACCCTTTGCTCTCACCGTGTCAAAGATGCTGTAAACACACACACACACACACACACACACACACGGCTACAGAGCCAAAATGGCGTCTGGTGAGGGCGAGAGGTGTCCCAGTGTTTAACACTCGGCTGACCGTGATGTTACGTTAACGTTAACGTTACGTTCTCCGGGGTTAGTGCAGTCTGGGGGTGAGGCGTGTGATGAGGTCAAACTGGTTTGAACTGGAAATAGTTGGTCTCCTCGGCAACAACAGCTGTTTAAATTACTCACACACACACACACACACACAGCTGTCCAGTGTGTGATGGGAGGGTTGCAGGCAGCGAGCGCTCTGATTGGCCGAACATGTGGCCTTGTACTTCAGCCTGTATCAGAGAGAGAGGAGGGAGGAAGGGAAAGAAGGAAAGGAGGAAATGAGGAAGGAGATGAGAGAAAGAAGAGAGAGAAAGTATCTTTGGTCAGAACTCAGCTGAACTGTATCATCTAATTACAAGTGTGTGTGTGTGTGTGTGTGTGTGAGTGTGTGTCCACATGAAGGCTGTATTCTTCTGACACACAAAGACGTCCATTATAGTGAAAAGAGAGTTTCTGTTTGTTCATCTCTAAAAACTGCACTTCTTCAAATGTCCACTTGAGGACGTCTCAGAGACTACGTCCAGGTTTTAGACAGTCTGTGGGGACGTCACAGAGACTACGTCCAGGTTTTAGACAGTCTGTGGGGACGTCACAGAGACTACGTCCAGGTTTTAGACAGTCTGTGGGGACGTCACAGAGACTACGTCCAGGTTTTAGACAGTCTGTGGGGACGTCACAGAGACTACGTCCAGTTTTAGACAGTCTGCGGGGACGTCACAGAGACTACGTCCAGGTTTTAGACAGTCTGCGGGGACGTCACAGAGACTACGTCCAGTTTTAGACAGTCTGCGGGGACGTCACAGAGACTACGTCCAGGTTTTAGACAGTCTGCGGGGACGTCACAGAGACTACGTCCAGGTTTTAGACAGTCTGCGGGGACGTCACAGAGACTACGTCCAGTTTTAGACAGTCTGCGGGGACGTCACAGAGACTACGTCCAGGTTTTAGACAGTCTGCGGGGACGTCACAGAGACTACGTCCAGGTTTTAGACAGTCTGCGGGGACGTCACAGAGACTACGTCCAGGTTTTAGACAGTCTGCGGGGACGTCACAGAGACTACGTCCAGGTTTTAGACAGTCTGCGGGGACGTCACAGAGACTACGTCCAGGTTTTAGACAGTCTGCGGGGACGTCACAGAGACTACGTCCAGTTTTAGACAGTCTGCGGGGACGTCACAGAGACTACGTCCAGGTTTTAGACAGTCTGCGGGGACGTCACAGAGACTACGTCCAGGTTTTAGACAGTCTGCAGGGATGTCAAAAAATATTCATCATCATCAAATATATATATTTTTTTGTGTGGCCCGGTACCGATTGACCCACGGCCCGGTACCGGCCCGCGGCCCGGTGGTTGGGGACCGCTCATCCAGTCATCACGTTAGACCACGTTCACTTGAAGGCGCGGCGGCTGCCATATTGGAGCAGTCGAGCTCTGCGAGCACACCATCGACCTGCTGCAGGCTGTAACAGAGCCACACTGATGCACTGTGGGTAATGTAGGCTGTGTGTGTCAGTGTGTCACTGACTCCGAGGGAAAACTCTCACAGCAGTTTGAGTGTGTGTTTGTTTGTGTCGCCTCGAGGCCTTTCAGCGTGCTCAAACATGCCAGAGCCGGTTTGAGCGCTGGTCTTATTCAACACACACACACACACACACACACACACACACACACACACACACACACACACACACACACACACACACACACTCTCGCTCAGACTCAGTCATC
>CM024805.1:20854841-20879841 GCA_014281875.1 Nibea albiflora | reverse complement strand
CCTTAGTTGCCTCCTAATTAGTCTTCCATCATCCCTCTAAGCTCTTAATCTTTGTCCCTCTGTCTCCTTCCCCCTCTCATCCCTCCATCCATAAATACTTCCACTGTTCATCCACCAGCTCTGCAGCCTGTTGCATCCTCTCATCATCCATCGTCTCATCCTCCCTTCCTCCCTCCATCCTCTCTCCATCCTCCCTCAGTTTGCCTAACAGCAGCAGATTATCTTCTTTGTGCTGTGCTCCACCTCCACACCACCTTTAGCTCAGCTAAGCTTCTGTTTACACCACCTCTTTATTTCTTCTTCTTCACTCCTCCTGTCTCCTCCTGCGTCTCCTCCTTGTTCTATAATGCGTGTGTTTTACCCATGATGCACTGTGCTCGTCAAACTTTTGTTAAAAAACTACAAATGGCCTCAAATGAAATGAGGAAGTTGTTTGTTTGAGTACTCGGATACTTCCGCCCTGCCTGTACCATGACAACATGTAATGTACACGTGATGTATGTATTTGTGTGTGTGTGTGTGTGTGTGTGTGTGTCACTGACTGTCTCTCTGTGCTCTCCCTCCTGCAGTGTGAGCAGTGGTTGCAGACACACACACAACAAACCCCGCCCCCTCTCTCCCGCCCCGCCCCCGAGACTCGAGCGAGCGAACGAGCGTTGCTTTACGAAAAAGGACGGGTAAATATGCTCCTCCCTCCTTTCATCATCCCTCCATCCTATTGGCTGTTGAACACACACACACACACACACCTACACCTCTACCTGCCCTGCTTCATCCATCATCTACCTGTCTGTCATTTTCCGATACATCGCGCCTCTCTCTCTTCGTTCTTGCAGCATGGCCATCATCCCTCCATCACGACCTTTGACCTCCCCTTTCATTTCGACACACACACACACACACCTGTAAATGCTGCATCACCTGTCGCTTCCTCGCTGCCTCCTTGTCATGTGATCATGTTCATCAGCTGATTGTTTCCTCGGCTTCCTCTGTTTCCTGTTGTTGGTTCAGTTTGGTCATCATGAAACAGGAAGTAGAACTTCTGTTTACTTCCTCAACAGTCAGCTGTAGCCAGTAGCACTATGAGCTAGCATCAGCGTCTACCTTCCTGTAAAAATGGCCGGACCAGAACAGAACCTCTGAACCAGCAGTGTCCAGTCTAACAGTGAACACAGCAACAGAACCTCTGAACCGGCAGTGTCCAGTCTAACAGTGAACACAGCAACAGAACCTCTGAACCGGCAGTGTCCAGTCTAACAGTGAACACAGCAACAGAACCTCTGAACCGGCAGTGTCCAGTCTAACAGTGAGCACTGCAACAGAACCTCTGAACCGGCAGTGTCCAGTCTAACAGTGAACACAGCAGCCTATCGAGGTGGTTTTCTTGGTTTGGCTCCTGGCATCCTTGGCTGAGTCAGTTCAGTTAGCTACATGACTGACCGAGCTAACCACAGTTAGCGCTTCACTACTGATCAATCTTTACATCAACTAATAGTAGCTATATTAGCAGTGAGCTACATTTTCTTTTCTCAAAACCAACAAGGTCCATAACATTCATTTATGTTAGCAGTTAGCTACATTAGCACTAGCTTCAAACCAGCTGGCTCCTTAGTGTTAGCCATGTTAGCTTTGTTGTATTAGCTTCACTTCTATCACTTCTGCTACTGATCAGTGTTTCCATCATAAAGCCTGTTGGTGTCAGAGGCTGTGCTCCAACCCGGTCCGGCTGCTGAGCCCGGTTCTGTTAGCATGCTAAATGCAGCGGTGAGCTACTTTAGCATGTGGTTAGGCTAAAGCTATCTGTTGGGTTACATAAACGTAACAAACTGGAGGTGAGGCGTTTGAGGACCAGACATCGAGGGTGAGATAAAAGGATGGTGTTGAGTTGCATCATGGGAAATGTAGTGCAGTGTTTGGACCATACTGGCTGCTTTCTGTAACGCGTCTGTCGTGAGCCGCCGGGCTGTGAACCCATGTCAGTGTTTACATTCAGGAACAGGTTACGTGTACGGTAAAACCATCAGAGTTCATACGAGCTTTGGAAGAGTGTGTGTTTGTTCATCTGTGAAAGACAGAGCCAGGAGAGGAATCTGCGTTCTGATTGGCTGAGAGCTGTCAGACATTTTCTACAGTGAGCCTGTTCAGTGATTGGCTGAGACTCCCCCCTCCTCCCCCCTCCTGGCTCTGGTATGCCGTACAGTAGAGCTGACACGCCGTCGATGCTATCTCAACACTTTATCACACCGGGTCGAAACTCCACTGTGTGTGTGTGTGTGTATGTGAGACTGCAGTGCAAACATGCAAACACACACACACACACCAGTCAATCTGTAACCAAGCTGAAGGGTGGAAAACACGAGCAGGGAAGAGCCTGAAAGACAAGATGATGCAAGAAAGAGAGGGTGATGTGGCCAAAAGTATGTGGACACTCCTCAGAGACTACGTCCAGGTTTTAGACAGTCTGGGGATGTCACGGAGACTACATCCAGGTTTTAGACAGTCTGTGGGGGCGTCTCTGAGACTAAGTCCAGGTTTTAGACAGTCTGTGGGGATGTCACGGAGACTACGTCCAGATTTTAGACAGTCTGCAGGCACGTCTCAGAGACTACATCCAGGTTTTAGACAGTCTGTGGGGGCGTTTCAGAGACTACGCCCAGGTTTTAGACAGTCTGTGGGGATGTCACGGAGACTACGCCCAGGTTTTAGACAGTCTGTAGGGATGTCTCAGAGACTACATCCAGGTTTTAGACAGTCTGTGGGGATGTCTCAGAGACTACATCCAGGTTTTAGACAGTCTGAGGATGGGTAATGGCAGCTGAGTGTTGGAGGTCTCTCTCTCTCACATGAGGAAGCAGCTAAGCGCTCTCTTGTGACTCCCGTGAGTGTGAACTTCCTGTTGTGGTGGAGACAGACAGATTCTTTCACTCTGAGCTTGAAACACATTCAAGTGGCAGGAAACAGGATCCATCACGTGCGGCCATTTTGGCTCGTTGCTATAGGCGTCGTAGCCGCCGTTGCCGTCCTCTCTACCTGCTGCTCTGTTCTCGTGTCTGCTCCTGACTTTAAGGACTGTCTGTTGATGTTTCAGACATTTTAGGGATGAAAGTTCTGCAGCCGAGTTCATCCAGCTATAATTAGCTTCAGATGCTAGCATCTGCACTCTAATGTATTCTAATTAGCTTCAGATGCTAGCACCACTGCTTCTTTGCGATGGTAAACAGTTAGCTTACTATTAGCATTAGCAGGTTGAGGCTAATAAGGTCTAACTGCTACAATCAGTGCTCTGTCTTTGGTTGCTAACGTAACCTTAGGCTAATGTAATGTTACCCTACATTTTAATGTGTATTACTCAGTAGCTGTGTAAAGCTAATTAGCTTCAGCTGCTAGCATCTGTACCTGAGGATGGATTGATTGATTGATTGATTCAGGTGAACTGTCCATAAAGTTAGGCTCTCTCTCTCTCTCACATTCACACACACACACACACACTCTGTTGGTCCTTGTAGTTCAGATGTAAGGCTGATGAACACACCCAGCTCTGGTTGCGTGTTGGCTGGATGTTTTAAAGAAATGTTGCCTGGAATCTGGTTTTCCCAGTGTGTGTGTGTGTGTGTGTGTGTGTTTGTGGGGCGTTGCACTCCGTGTGTGTGAAGCCATTTTGAATGAGATGAATGGAGGGATAGATGGAGAGAGAGCGACAGTTAGGAGGAGGTAATAAATAGCCAACATATGGTCACCGGATCCTCTCCTCCTCCCCCTCCTCCTCCTACTCCCTCCTCCTCCCCCCAGACTCCTCCACCCATCTCCCCCATACATCCCTCCATCCCTCACCTCGTGTCTCTACGGCTAAACACAGCCTGTTAGCCGACACTCGGGAGGACTCCTACAGATATCCCGCCTTGCAAAAGAGAGAGAGTGATATAAATATAAACTGAGAGAACAGAGGAAGAGTGGAGGATGAGGCAGAGTCCTGCGGGCAGTTAGCTTTCTGCAGCAGGTGTCACTTCTGTCAGTTTACCCCTGGCTCGCTGCCCCGTGGGGCTGTAAATGATGCTAGCCTAAGCCTGCTAACTCAGGCTGCTAACGTTACATGTACGTGATTCAACGGCACACAGCTGGGTTCACTGTCCAAACGAAGGCAGAAAATAAATAATAAATCAGTTTATCATTCATTAAGACAAGCATCCAGCTGCTATCCCAACGAGCAGTGCTAAGCTAATAGAAAAGCTACACGTTAGCTAAGATAAAGATTCATTTTAGCACTGTGCTAAAAGCTACTGAACCGAAAAAATCTTGCACCACTTACACGCTACAGTTAGCTTGTAAAGATCGCAACCAGACTCTATCCAACTCTGCTAACACTGTGCTAACACTGCTAAAGGATAGCTAGCAAAGTATAAGCTAATGCCTTTTAGCTTCTCAGTGTATTCTTATTAGCTTCAGATGCTAGCGCTGCTTCTTTTGTTGAGTTGTGTTAGCCTTACTTGGTTTATTATTGTCTAGGTTCACTAACCAAACGTTGGCAATAACATAAGTAGCTTCGATTACAAAATCAGTTTAGTTTGTTTTTAGTTGTTTTGGTTGATAAAAGTTCATGATAATGAAATATGTATTGTAGCCACAATGCTAACTGGCTGAAGAGGGCTGCTGAAGTATGCTACGTAGCATGCTAACAGTATAGTAGCTGTAGGATGCTAAAGGCGGCGCTGATGCAGGAGCCAAAGTGAGTCTTGTGTTTTTACTTTCAGTCACGTGACAGAAACTTGAAGCTCGTCACGGCTGTGACTCACATTTTACGTCCCAGCTGTCACGTCACATGACAGGAGGCGGGATTGGGGAGGATTTATGGGGTTCAGGTGACAGGAAACCTTTTCAACTCTCCCTCCATCCATCTCTCCGTCCCTTCATCCACCCATCCATGTGATGCCTTCACACAGGTGCTGCGCTCAGCAGGAGGTTTATGTCGGGAAAGCGTTGACCTCCATGTGACTGGAGAGGAAGCTGACGCGCTTCAGCTAGCCGAGTAATAATACTACTACTAATAATAGTAATTCTGTCAGAAAGTTCATTAAAATAAAGAAATCTTCACTTTAACATCACAGCTGTCGTAGCTTTAGGCTAATCCCTTGGTAACGTGGTAACCGTGGCAACAGTGCTGCTGTACTTCCTGTTTTGCTTCCTGCCTTAGCCTCTCTCCTTCACGTCGTGTTGGTGAGTGTCCGTGTTCGTTCGCTTCATTTCCCTGTTTTTATTTATTTATTTATTTTTTTTGTTAAAGTCACCATTTAAAACAGGAAGTAGAGTTCAGTTTACTTCCTCATTTTTTTCATGCCTTTCCTGTAAAAACAGACAGGGAAGAACTCGTCGTGGATATTGATTGGCGTTTACAGTAGCCAATAGCAAGTGTGCGTTACACCCCCAACTGCTATGTGTTGCAGCTAGTGCTATGAGCTAGCATTATCGTCGAACACAGCAGCCTATTGAGCTGGTTTTCTTCCCGGGTTTGGATCCGGACTGAGTCAGTTCAGTTAGCTACACGGCTGACCGAGCTAACCACAGTTAGCACTCACAACTGATCAGTGTTTCCATCATCATCTGTAAATCACCTCGGTGCTGTAACGTTACTCCCTGTTGGTCTCAGAGGCTGTGCTCCAACCCAGTTCGGTCCGGCTGCTGAGCCCGGTTCTGTTAGCATGCCAACGGCAGATTCAGTTAGCAGCAGCTAATTAATGAAGAACACCTGAAAACACTCAAAATGGCCGCCGGGGTTGCATGTTGTTGTAACCATCCTGACTGAGGAGGCGGAGAGCAAGAGGAGGGGATGGAGACATGGAGCACTCTGGCACGGAGAGACAACTTTTCCATCACACACACACACACACACACACACACAGGCTCCCACATGGTGACCTTTTTTTCTGCTTTTGCATGGATGTGCAAGAATGTCAGGATGTCAGCGCTCTGTGTGTGTGTGTGTGTGTGTGTGTGTGTGTGTGTGTGTGTGTGTGTGTGTGTGTGTGTGTGTGTGTGTGTGTGTGTGTGTGTGTGTGTGTGTGTGTGAGAATGATGGCTGGGAGCAGATGCAGTAACATCAGCTTACACACACACAGACAGTCTTGTACACACTCTGCAGACACGTCGCCTGTTTCCGTCAGGCGCAAACTTTTCGTTAGCCGTTGGTTTCACGGGATGAGCAGTAGGTGGCGCTGATTCTCTGAGCCGGGTGGTGTCAGGAAACAGGAAGTGAATGAGACATTTGTGTTTGTTTTGTGTGTTCATGTGAGGAGCCATGAGAGCTGTGAG
The DNA here is from genome assembly GCA_014281875.1 of Nibea albiflora. Classification (NCBI taxonomy): domain Eukaryota; kingdom Metazoa; phylum Chordata; class Actinopteri; family Sciaenidae; genus Nibea; species Nibea albiflora. The sequence continues at coordinate 20,873,538 of CM024805.1, read as the reverse complement.
GAAGCAGCTCAGCAGTCATGTGATTTCACTGTTCGCTACGTCACAATGCCTGACAAAGCTAGTTTATTAGCTTTAAAGGCTGCTAGAAGCACAACTGATGTTAGCATCAGTGCAATGTATTCTAATTAGCTTCAGATGCTAGCACCGCTACTTTTTTATATTAGCCTTACTTGGTTTATTATTGTGTAAGCTTGCTAACCTAACGTTAGCATACATAGCGCCATAAGTAGCTTGTTTGCTTTGTTTGCTATGTGGCTGCCATGTATAGAATTAGCCCAGCTAAAGCTAATTAGCTTCAGCTGCTAGCATCAATATTGAGTTAAGAAGCCAAAATGCTGTAGCTATTCTAATTAGCTTTGGATGCTTGCATCACTACCTCTTTGTGATTGTTCACAGTTAGCTTTACTTTTATCATTGTGTAAGCTTCCTAACATTAGCATATGTGGCTTTGATTACGATGTCAGTTTAGTTTGTTTTTAGTTGTTTTGGTCAATAAAAGTTGACTGTTACATGCTAATCATGGTACATGACTGTTTAGCATGTTGGTGTGTTATTATTAAGAAAATATGTGTTGTTGCCACAGTGCTAACTAGCTGAAGAAGGCTGCTTAAGTATGCTATGTTGCATGCTACACAACATTGTACCTGTAGTACTTCCTCCTCCGTCTGTTGCCATTTGTTTCAGCAGACTGTAAAAACTGCTGCCCGAGCACTTCATCAGCCAGTCACAGCCTGGCTGTGTGTGTGTGTGTGCGTGCATGTGTGTGTGCGTGTGTGCATGCACTAAAGTCAAATGATGCTAATGTAAAAAACAATCCGTGTGTGTGTGTGTGTGTGTGTGTGTGTTTGATGCACCTGCCACGGCCATGTTACAGTTTGTCATGTAAGAGCAGTGATACAAGGAGAGGTCACCACACACACACACACACACACACACACACTGCCAGTTGTCAGCAGTCACTCGCAGAGCTCCACTCGTCCTCTCCTCATCCTTTCTTCCTCCTCCATCTTGTTGCGTTTGTTCTGTTCAGATTTGTTGTGTTACCTGAACGTTATCTGAACGTTAGCCATTGGTTTATGAGATGGTTCAGGTCATTAAAAGAAGGAGACTGGCGTGCCAACATCCTGTCATGTGATTATACAATGATTACCACGACACACGGCCAAGCAGAGCCTTCCTCCACGTCTGTGGACTGCAGTTCCTCTAACGTCCACCTGAGGCTGGCTGCAGCAGTGAGTCAGTCTCCATAAGTCCCCATGTTAGACAGCAGAAATAAACATGTTTACAGCCTGGTACAAAAAACAGTTTTGGTCTCTGTAGCTAATTTCCCCGTTCATGACAACTGTACTGAGGGTGAATTTATATACAACTCACCTGTTCACATTATATTAAGGCTTAAAGTTATGCAGGATTCAGAGCGTGGACGCTTTGATTGACAGGTGGTGACTGAGCCTTCATGACGCAGTCACACGTGTCGAGGACTGAACGTCAGAAACTGTCAAAACTTAAAGTCGCTGTACGAGCTGTGTGTGTCTGTTTGTTCACACACACATACACACACAGGCCTCCCTCTGAGCTGGAGGAGGAAGTGGCCAGCTCTGGAGAGCGTCTTCCTGTGGGGGCTGCCAAACAGGAAACAGTAATTAGCTCTCTTCTTCTTCTCCTCTCTAAGAAAAGCCCCTTGTCTCTGTCGTACATTTTCACTTTCATCTCTCTCTCTCTCTCTGTCTCTCTCTCTCTGTCTCTCTCTCTGTCTCTCTCTCTCTCTGTCTCTCTGTCTCTCTCTCTGTCTCCTGTGTGTCTCTGTGTCTCTCGGCCATGTGCAGAGACAGGTGGGAGGACATTTGGTCCCCTCTGGTCCAGTTGGTGCCGAGCCGACCCGCTTTGCTTCTCTTACAGGTCACAAATCTGAAATTAGGCGGCTGTGTCAGGTTTAGTGACATCTAGAGGTCTGCTTCAACTTCTAGTGCCGCCAGAGCCAGACAAAGCTAAGTCAGCCTTAAGAGCTGCTAAGGCAGCATCAGTGCATTGTAGTCTAATTAGCCTCAGATGCTAGCACTGCTACCTCTTTGTGACGGTTCACAGTTAGCTGTACTTGGTTTAATATAAGCTTGCTACCTACAGTAACGTTAGCGTAACTATCCTCAGTTACATTATACAAACTAAATCTATTTAGCTTCAGCTGCTAGCATCAATACTCAGTCAGAGAGCCAAATTTTAGTTAAAGTTGACTGTTACACGCTAAACATACTACGTGAGTGTTTAGCATGTTAGCAGTAGATCGCTGTGTTGAAGCTATGGTGGCCTTCATGCGCCAAAAGAGGTCATTGTCACAACTTCATGAGTTAGCGTATTAATGCTAATGCAGTTCCTTTATATACAGATATCCTGTAAAACTACAGGTCATAGCTGTAGCTAATACAAGCTTACAAGCTAATACAAGATTAGCGATGTAAGGTAAGCTAACAAGCTAAGCTAATGCTAATTAGCTGATCGTACCGCCATCAGAAAGTCGCCGAGCTCGTCTCAAAGTTTGTTTCTCTCTTTTCCAGCTGCCATGGAAAACTCCACCGAGGAGCAGCGAGAGGAGATCACTGAGGAGGCGTCGGAGCTGACGGAGGAGAACACGCACAGTAACCTCAAAGGTTCGTACAAACGCTCGCTCACAGCTTGACGTGTCGTGGCATGAGAACGCGCTCACAGTCTCAAATCTCACCACACAGCGATCAACGGAGTGACGGAGGAGGCCGCCAACGAAGGAGACAAGCTACAGAACGGAGACCGAGGAGGAGGAGGAGGAGGAGGAGGAGGAATCATGGGAGCTGAAGGAGGAGGAGATCTGTCCTCCATCAACGCCATGATGTCAGCGGTGATGTCAGCAGCAGGCACCATCAACGGAGATCGAGAAGGAGGAGGGAGCGGAGTCACCTCGGCCAACTCCTCCGCCGGCCCGTCCCCGAGGTGAGTCCCTGAACGCACCGCGGACACTGACTTTGCTGTTGTCATGACGACTGCTGACACTCTGTCCCGCTCTGCTCTATAAGCCCCTCCCCCAGCAAGTCGCTCACGGCGGCCATGAGAGCTCCGCCCGGCCGCAATGCACGACGCAACCAGGTACACACACACACACACACACACACACACACACACACACACACACACACACACACACTGTTTGAGCTGTAGGTGGCGCTCCTCAGTCACAGCTTACCCTCATCTCCTCTCCTCGTCTCCTCTCCTCGTCTCCTCTCCTCGTCTCCTCTCCTCGTGTGGTACATTTGTCCTCCCTCCCATCATGCATTCAGCATTCCATGTCACGTCATCACTTCCTGTGGCTGAAACAGGAAAAGGGAAGTGCTGCTTCTGTGTGTGTGTGTGTGTGTGTGTGTGTGTGAGAGAGAGACTGATTGGCGCCACCTACTGCTCATCTTGTGAACCGTCTCTTTATAATAACGTCTCTTTATAATAACATAATAACTCATAACGTTAGCGGATGGTTAAAGTCTGTGACATGTATGGATGGAGAGTGTGTGTGTGTGTGTGTGTGTTTTTATGTTTTAACGTCTCATTTCTGCAGGACACCAAAGACGACAGCTCCGCCTTCATCTGCCCGCTGTGTGACAAGAACTGTCAGACTCAGCACCAGCTCACCATGCACATCAGACAGGTGAACACCTGAGACACACCTGAGACACACCTGAGACACACCTGAGACACACCTGAGACACACCTGAGACACACCTGCAGCGCGTGCATAGTCTGTGACGTATTCTGTCATACGACATGTGACGGCTCCAGCTTTAATATTATCACAGGAAACAGTGGTTACTATGGCAACAAAAACTGTGTTTAGAGTCTCTATGCTAACAGAGCTAACAGCTAGCACACACAGAACAACGTTGGTCTAACATTAAAATAACGTTGGTCTAACATTAAAATAACGCAGGTCATGTGACGTCCTTTATCTCCTCGTGTTGTTACGGACACGTAATGAATCGTTCAGGTGTCGTGTTTCTTAAAGGGACAGCGCAGGGAGCTTTAGTTCACTTCAGATTGATAATGTCTTTATTTTGGAACGTTCTGTCAGCGTTGCAGGAACATTAGGGTAACTGTCTGAACGTTCTCTGTGCAGCACAACGCGGACACGGGAGCGACCGACCACTCCTGCAGCATCTGTGGGAAGTGCCTGAGCTCGGCCTCGTCGCTGGACCGACACATGCTGGTCCACAGCGGGGAGAGACCGTACAAGTGTAACATCTGTGGACAGACCTTCACCACCAACGGCAACATGCACAGGTACACACACACACACACACACACACACACACACACACACACACACACACACACACCCACCATGTGACCTCAGGCAGAGGAAGCTGATGTTTAACACGGTCCTCAGTCAACCATGATGGGAGAAACCCAAACTGCTGTGTGTGTGTGTGTGTGTGTGTGTGTGTGTGTGTGTGGAGGGTGGGGGTTACACAGGAAGTGGGAAGACAAGTTTGAACCATTCATGTCCACACACACACACACACACACACACACACACACACACACACAGAACAACGCCCAGTCATTTATCAGTGAAGTCCAGCCTCCATCATCAGACTCAACGGTCTCTGCAGACCGTGACAGTCTGCAGACAGTGTGTGTGTGTGTGTGTGTGTGTGTGTGGGTCCGGTCTGCTGAGCCCGGTTCTGTAGATTCAGATATACGCTGTGTGTCATGGAGCTTCCAGCCTGCTGTGACACAAAGAGTGTTCAGTCGGTGCTGGTATGAGCTGTGGGCAGCAGGAATGCCTGTAGGCTGAGAGCCGCGCGCACTCAATGTTTTCCTGTTGTCAGGCTGCAGACTCCGTCTTCATTCTTGTTTCTCAGTGAAGTTTTAGATTTAGAATAAAACAACTTTGACGTCAGTCCAGCAGCTTCACCAGTGTTTGGTCTCCTCGGAGATCTGGACCTGCTGTCAGGTAGCATCAGACATGAGACCGGAGTATACACGCTGACCCGCGCTGTGCGGCGCTGTAGTCACGCCTACAGCAAAGCTGCCGTACGAGGAGATGGACGATGCTGCAGTAGCACGTGTTTCATGCATTATTTTCCTCCTGTTCAACACGACGTCTCCTTTCACGTCCAGCAGAAATTCTCGAGCATGCACAGAACGCAGAATCAGATTTAGATCCGGTTGCTGAGTATACATGGTGAATAAACTTACCTCATTATGAGATGTCGTTCAGATCTGCAGCAGGTCGGACTAACGTGTTCACGAGTCCAAACTGTCTGATACGGTCACTCATTACAACAGACAGCGCAGATTTACAATGCAAAGCACAGAGAGGAGGACAGGCTGCTGGAGGAGGAGCACAGAGAGGAGGCCTGAGAGGAGAGGAGAGGAGAGGAGAGGAGAGGAGGCCTGAGAGGAGAGGAGAGGAGAGGAGAGGAGAGGAGAGGAGAGGAGGCCTGAGAGGAGAGGAGAGGAGAGGAGGCCTGAGAGGAGAGGAGAGGAGAGGAGAGGAGGCCTGAGAGGAGAGGAGAGGAGAGGAGAGGAGGCCTGAGGAGGAGAGAGAGAGAGGAGGAGAGGAGAGGAGAGGAGAGGAGAGGAGGCCTGAGAGGAGAGGAGAGGAGAGGAGAGGAGAGGAGAGGAGAGGAGAGGAGAGGAGAGGAGGCCTGAGAGGAGAGGAGAGGAGGATGTTCGTTGACAGAGGGAAAGAAAAGCTGGTTTGGAAAAATTGAAAATTGAAAAGTTTTGAGTCTCCTGCTTCCTTCTCCCCTTGCTCCTTGTCTCCTCTCTTTCCTTGTTTCCTTTCCTTCTTCGTCTTGTCCTCTTTTGGAGGAGGAGAGAGGAGGGAGGAGACGCTTTGTTCCCTCCAAACTGAAGTGTGGAGGAGGTGCAGGCGGGCTCTGACCTCATCGTCACGTTGTGACAAAGGGCCGCGTTCCAAACCAAAGAGAGTTTATTTTTGTCATGTTTGTACATTTCCTCTCCTTGTCTCCTCTCCTTATTCCCTACATCCTTTCCCTCGTCTCCTTAACTGCACGCAAAGTGTTTTGGTCTAAATTTATCTACTGTGTGTGTGTATGTGTGTGTGTGTGTGTTTGAGTCGTGAACAGCTGACACACGCGCACACACACACACACACACATACACACACAGAGGATTGTGTCTCTGCTGACTCGGCGGGTTTCCTGCTCTCTGATTGGTCAGTTTCTGGGGTCACAGTCCACTTTAAGCCAATCAGACTTTGCTCTCTTGTTGCTCCGCCTCCTCCTGTTTCCCTTCACTCACCTGATTGGTTAAAAACAAACTACTTCCTGTCAGCTGGTCCCAGATCTGCTGACTCTGTCAGGACCTCTTATGGGCGTCCAGCCTGCTGCCTGTTGGGTCCTATTAATAGACGACGACCTCCTCCTCTCCTGCTCCTTCACCTCCTTTCTCCTCCTCTCTTCTTTCCTTCCCTTCCTCCCTTTCCTTTCTCCCTCATCTCCTCCTACAATGTGTCCTCTTTTCTCATTTACTTTCCTTCCTATGTCCCTCTCCCCTTTCTCCTCTTGTCTCCTCTGTCCTTTTCTTGTTTCCTTCCCTTCCCGTTCTCTTTCCTCATCTCCTGGCCTTTCTCCAGTGTGTCCTCACATCCTCTTCTCTTTTGTCACTACTTTCCTCTTCCTCCTCTCCTCTCTCCTTTTTGTCCTTCCCTTTCTCTCTTCTCCTTATCTCCTCATTTCATTTCCCCTTTTCCTTTCCTCCCCTCATCTCTCCTCCTTGTCTTCTCTCCTCTCTACTTTCTTTCAAACAGTTTCTTTTTCTCTCCTCGTCCACTCTCTCCTTTTCCTTTTCTCTCATCATCTCCTTGCTTCCTTATCTCCTTATTTTATTTCCCCTTTTCCTCTCCCCTCCACTTTCTTTGTTGTCACGGTAACAAGAGAGGCAACTTCCTGCCGTGACCTCATGGCTTCCTCTCCTCTCCACCGGCCTTATAAGGCCGTCACACTGCTGGATCTGTAATTATGTGATAATTAGTGTGTGTGTGTGTGTGTGTGTGTGTGTGTTTCTGTTCATACTCAAACTCCCAGAATGCCTTAGCAGTTTTCCCACCACACCAGCCTGGTGTCATCTTTCAGCACATACATTAATTAGTAATTAGTTCTAATGAAAGTCCCTCGTTATGTACGAAGTCGTCGGTCAGTTCCACCTGCTGCAGACTCTAAACCTCCCAACGACCTTCGTCTCTCTCAGACACATGAAGATCCACGAGAAGGACCCGGCCAGCGGCCTGCTCCCCGTCAGCCCGCCCTCCCCGACTAAACGCCGCCGTCCGTCCGTGAAGAGGAGGCAGGAGGAGGAGAACAGCGAGGAGCCGCCCAGTAAAAAGGTAGAACCCCCCCCCGCGCCTCCTGCACGTGACGGTGAACAAACTGGTGACGATGTCGGCATGTTAACACGCGTGTGTGTGTGTGTGTGCGTGCGTGTTTTCAGGTGGTGGAGGACGCGGCGTCCGAGGAGTCGGTGGCGGCGGCTCGTGGAGTGGAGGAGGAGCTGCTGCCCTGTCCGATCTGCTTCAAGACCTGCAGCTCCAGACTGGAGCTGGACGCACACATGGACGCACACCCCGACACCGCACTCAGGTACACCACCTCCTCCTACGACAACCTCTCCACGTTAGCGTTACTTTGACCTCGGTTTAGTCTACATTTGTTGTTCCCAGGTCAGCAAACAAACAATCCTGATGATGACGTGAAGATGCAAGCGGACAGTAAACCTCTTTAATAAGACTCAAAGGAACGATGTGTAACTTTGACTGTAACAGTGACATCTGGTGGTTAAACATGGTGCTGCAGCCGTCTGCTCCACAGTTTAACTCTTTGTGTCCGATTGTTTGAAACAAACGTCACTTTCCGTTACGTTAGCGTAATAAACTCCCCTCAGTCCTCACACAGCAGTGACGAGGTCGCAGGTCGAGCTCCAGAACTTTCCACTGCACAAAGTTTAATGTTTTCAAGTGCAGTCAGCTGATCATACGTCATGAAAATGTCACATGTAATGTTTCAGGTCTTTATGCTAAGCTAAGCTAACCCAGGCAGGGAGCCGAACAGAAGGAGGGAGGAAGAGTGAAGGATGGATGGAGAGGTTAATAAGTCACCACTGGGAGAGAGAGAGAGGACGACTTAATAAGTCACAGGGCGGAGGGGGTTTCAGGACGCGCTCGGCCGGCCTCGTTGCCACGGCGACACCGCCACTCATCCCAACGAGAGTCTGTCACTGTGGCGACAACACTGCTCACAGCTTGAGTTCAAAGTTTAGAGTGTGTTTGTGGAGAGTTTTTGGACCCTAACTCCTGCTGTTGTTCATTCACGGAGAAGGAAGGAGGAAAGGGAACAGAGGAGGAAAGGAAGGAAGGAAAGAAGAAGGACTGGGACAAAGCCTGTCTGTGAGGAAGAAACAGAATAAAAAGAGAGGAAGAGAGCAGCAGGCGGCGCTGAGCTCGTTATGGAGGAAGGCGGGAATATTTAGCTGTAAATCCTCTAATGAGCCTGTAAGAGGATCGAGGAGGGAGGAGGAGGAGAGGAGGAGGAGGAGGAGAGGAGGGGGGAGGAGGAGGAGAGGAGGAGAGGAGGAGGAGAGGAGGGGGGAGGAGGAGGAGAGGAGGGGGGAGGAGGAGGAGAGGAGGAGGGGGGGAGGAGGAGGAGAGGAGGGGGGAGGAGGAGGAGAGGAGGAGGGGGGGGAGGAGGGAGGAGGAGAGGAGGAGGAGAGGAGGGGAGAGGAGGGGGGGAGGAGGGAGGAGGAGGAGGAGGAGAGGAGGAGGGGGGGAGGAGGGAGGAGGAGAGGAGGAGGAGAGGAGGAGGGAGGGGGAGAGGAGGAGGAGGAGGGGGGAGGAGGGAGGGGGAGAGGAGGAGGAGGCGGGGAGGAGGAGGAGGAGGAGGAGGAGGAGGGGGGGAGGAGGAGAGAGGAGGAGGAGGAGGAGGGAGGAGGAGGAGGAGGAGGAGGAGGGAGGGGGGGGAGGAGGAGAGGAGGAGGAGGAGGAGGAGGAGGGGGGAGGAGGAGGAGGAGGAGGAGGGAGGGGGGAGGAGGAGAGGAGGAGGAGGAGGAGGGAGGGGGGGAGGAGGAGGAGGAGGAGGAGGAGGAGGAGGAGGAGGAGGAGGGGGAGGAGGAGGAGGGAGGAGGAGGAGGAGGAGGGAGGGGGGGGAGGAGGAGGAGGAAGGAGGAGGAGGAGGAGGAGGGAGCATTGAGAGGAGTCACATTAGTTCAGCTGGCAGCAGCCTACAGAGGTGGTTTCCTTGCTGAGTTTGGCGCCCAGCATCACCTCGTACTGTGGCGTTGTTTCCTGTTGGACTCTGTGCTCGGCCCGGTCAGCTGCTGAGCCCGGTTCAGTTAGCAGCAGATATATTGTGAATAAAATCTGATCCAGTTTGAAGTTCTGAAGCAGTGAACAGACAGACACCCTTCACACATGCATTAACCGTTAACGTGTGCTCGTAGGTGCGACCTCTGCTGCCTGTCTTTCCGAACCCATCGTGGTTTGTTGCGTCACAATGCGGGCGTTCACAAGCTGCTTCCCCAGGATCCCAGCGGCCGCCCCTTCATCCAGAACAACCCCTCCATCCCCACCGGCTTCAACGACCTGGCCTTCATCGACTTCTCCTGCAAGAAGTTCGCTCACATCGCACAGGTATCTTCGCAGGACCCGCACCCTGATTAAACTTCCATTTTTATGGTCAGTGTTTCATCAGCTCTTGCTTTTCCCTCCAGGTCTGGTGTGAGACGAACCTTCGTCGCTGTATCAGTAAGTTTCATAGGTTTGTCTGTGATTGCTGTGACAAGGCGTTCCCCCTTCGCTCCGCCCTGGATCTGCATAAAATCAACTCCCACCCTGAGAGTCCCGCCACCGTCGCCACCGCCACCGCCATGGATGCCCAGGAAATGGAGGAGGAGACAGATGATGGAGAAAACAACAGTCAAGATGTGGAGAAAGGGCTCCAGCCCTCAGAGCAGGCCAGCTTCCTCGAAGGTTTGGGTCTTCAGCACATTTCTAAGGTGAGCTTTGGGCAATATTTTTCATCATCTCAGATAATGTTCAGTGAAACGATCCTGCTGCAGCGACGTACCTGTCCTCTGATGGATGCCGGCTTTATTCCTCAGGTGAAGTCTGGTCCCACGGACGATGAGATCCATCAGGCCCACCTGGACAGCATCAAGGTGATCCACGTGGAGCCACCGTCCTCCAGCCTTCCCCAGGAGCCGGCCTCAGCCTTCCTGTCCGGAGGTCTGGGGCTGACTTTGGGGCTGGGTGTGAGCGGTCTGACGGCCCTCAGCATCCCCCTGCTGGAGGCCTCTGGCTCTGCCTCCGCCCTGCAGGGCCTCTCTCAGCGGGAGGCCCTCAGCCTGCTCTCCCTGCAGCCCTTCCAGACTGGCTTCCTCTTGCAGCCCGACGGGGGCGCTGCGACGGGTAGTTCGGCTTCGTCTGGCGTCAAACCCGGAGAGGCGGGCGGAGCCGGAATCATGGAGCTGGCAGACATCCAGCAGATCCTCAAAGTGGCGAGTGCAGCGCCAAACCAGATGGGACTGACCCTCCCGCCTCTGGCCAAAGCTCCAGGATTTGCTGGAGGTCAAGGTGGGCGTCTGCTCGAGCCGGGAGGGGCGAATCAGTCATAGTCACTCCTTACATCCATTTCCTAAACTCTGTTTCTCCCTCCTCCAGGTCAAGTCCAGGGTCAGAAGGCAATGCCTCCACTGAAGCCCAAACCTCCCATCACCCCTCGCTCCAGCCTCACAGCGACGACTCCTCCCCCCCTTCAGAGCTCCCAGCAGGCCTCACTGGGCTGCATCAGCCCCAGTCTGCCACCTCCCACCCCGACCCTCTTCAAAACACCCTCCTCTTCCTCTTCGTCGTCCTCTTCAGCTGGGAACGGCGGGCAGTTGGATGGAGAGTGCATGGGTGACGCTCACACGCCTTTGTCTGAGTCCCCGCCAGCAGCACACGAGGAGGCGGGGCTCAGCGGGAGAAAGCCAGGAACCAAAGGAGGAAACAACGCTGGCTCGGCTAAAGGCTCGTACCCGTGCCGATTCTGCGACCAGGTGTTTGCTTTCTCTGGTGTCCTGCAGGCTCACATGCGCTTCCACCTCGGCATCCTTCCCCACCAATGCAACATCTGTGACTATGTGGCTCCGGACAAAGCCACTCTGATCCGACATCTGCGGACACACAGCGGCGAGCGACCCTATGTCTGCCGAGTCTGCCATTACCCTTTCACTGTCAAGGCCAACTGCGAGCGCCACCTCAGGAAGAAGCACGCCAAGACCTCGAGGAAGGACATCGAGAAGAACATCAAGTACGTCACCTCCACCACCACGGCGAACATCGCCGCAGCGATCACTGCTGCAACGACCACCACCCAGGACACAGAGACGGGCTGCACCGGAGCCGAGACCACGTGCCGGTACTGCGGCGAGGACCTGAAGACCTACCGGGCGCTGCAGATCCATCTGCGCACGCACAACGGCTGCCAGAGGAAACCGTTTGAGTGCCGGCGCTGCGGCGCCGCTTTCCTGGCCAAGCGTAACTGCATCCACCACCTGCTGAAGCAGCACCCCGAGGTGCAGGAGAGGGAGATCGAAGAGCACATCGCCACGCTCCTGCCCGCCACCGTGCCCGTCGCCTCTGGTCGGGCCGCCGCGGTGACTCAGATGGCGCTGAACGGGATCGGCCAGCCTACGATTCCGGGGCTCCAAGCAGTGAAGGTGGAGGAAGTGATTTTTCCTACAGAACTGGACCAGCCGCTGGACTTCTCTGCCAAAGGTCGTGGATCTGGCAGCCAGGCGGGGTCTCCTGGGGTCAAACTGGAGAACGTCTCACCCAGCTTCGACTGCTCCACCCTGGACCAGCCCATCGATCTGTCCATCCCCAGCAAGAGGCAGCGGAGGGAGGCAGCGAGCGCCGGAGAGAAGAGGGAGATCAAGACGGAGCAGAGCAGCAGCAGCATTGTCGAGCAGCAGCACGCTCTGGCGTTGTCGAGGGAGGAGAAGGCGGCGAGCGCCCTGCCTCCTCTGCACCCTCACCCCCAGCTTGGCTGCTACCAGCTCCCGCCTGGATCCACCCCGCCCCCTGCCTCCCACCCCAACCTCAGCAACTCCACACGAGCCCAGCGCCTCAAACCCCTGCTGCCCAAACCGACTTCCTCCACCTCCACCTCCTCCTCACCCTCCACTGCCCTCAAGGAGCTCCCTCCTCTGGCTTCCATCGCTCAGATCATCCACTCCGTCTCCGGAGCTCCAGACCTGCTGAAGAGAGAGGCCGTCGCGCTGGAGGCCAAACCCCAGGCGGCTGCGGCTTCTTCTCAGGCTGATTCTGCTGCAGACACCCCGGGACCCTCCACTGCTCTGGAGACACAAAGCGACGACACGTCTGAGGGATCATCCAGGTATGTGAGGTCTCGTAGTTTAGATCATTCATCCTTTTATAAAAGCTGTTTCTACCAGATGGCACCATCATCGTGCTGATGCCTTCTTCTCTACCTGACAGGAAGCGGTCCAGGAAGAAGCCCGCTGCCCTCGCCGTAAAGGAAAAAGCCAGTGTGAACAGCGGCGCTGGCATCGACCTGGAGTCCAGTGGAGAGTTTGCCAGCGTGGAGAAGATGTTGGCCACGACTGATGCCAACAAGTTCAGCACCTACCTGCAGACCGGAGCTGCAGACCTGGGAGGCAAGAGAGGTAAGGAGAGGAGGAGGAGGGACACAGTGGATGAATGATGGAAAAATGATGATGCTTGATTCAAACCCGTCCTGTGCACAGATGTCGACAGAGCAGGAGGAGTGGAGGAGAAGGAGGGAGGAGCGAAGGAGGAGGCGAAGTCGGCGGCGATGCCACAGTCCAAAGGAAAGAAGAACGCCTACTCCAACTCTGTCCAGAAGATGACCTGCCCCTTCTGCCCCCGAGTGTTCCCCTGGGCCAGCTCTCTGCAGAGACACATGCTGACACACACTGGTAATACACACAATACACAGTCGCACAACAAGTAGGCCTGAGACGAGCGATCTGATTGGTCAACCCTCCATCGTCTGTCTCCTCACGTGAATCCTTCCATCTTCCTTCAGGCCAAAAACCTTTCCCGTGTCCGAAGTGCGACGCCTTTTTCTCCACCAAATCTAACTGTGAGCGCCACCTGCTGAGGAAACATGGCGTGACCCACCGGACGCTGCGACGCAACGGCGCCCTCTCCAAGAAAGATGGAGACGAGGGATCGCACGAGAGTGCAGGTACAGCACGGTGTCTCTCCACCTAATCTCTCTCTCTCTAATCATCAGACACAAATCTAATTAAACTTCTTCGTGTCTTTATATTTTGCGGCGAGTCGGACTCAGATTTAGAAGCTGATACATGAAATAAACAAAGAGAACACACACAGTCTGTGAATCCACCTGGATAGTCTCAGAGACAGTCTTAGAGACATTTCAGACTGTCTGTGGAGGTTTGACCGATCTGATTGGTTTGCGGAGCGTGATGTCAGGATCCATTCAAAGTTTAATAAAGTTAACATCTGTCAGCTTTCTGTTTTTTGTCATCTGTCAGCTGACGCGTTCACCGTCTCGGTTTGTTTGTGTTTTTCTGCAGAGAGTCAGTCAGAGACGGAGCAGCTAGCACCAGAAGCACAAGACCTCAGCACCTCTGCAGATTCAGGCTCCGCCCCCATGGCAGAGAGCCCCTCCCCCTCCGAACAAGAGGCGGAGTCAATGACGCAGAGCCCCACCCCCAAACCAAGCCACGGTTAGTTCTTAGAAACAAATGGAGCCGATTAGTCAGGTTAATGAGAGAATCACGTGACCATCAGTGATTGATCGGAGTATGTTTGAAACTACAGTCAGAATGTTTCTGCCTTTCAAACAGGACGTACATGAAACGTTAGGTTGTGTCTGACCTCAGAATGAGCAGAACGTGGTGATCGTACAGAGGACGGACAGGTCGTGGTGACTTTTAGCTCCAAATTCAGATTTTCATGTCAAAAGTTGCCAAAAACACGACCTCCGACCTCGCCACTGCCCTGTGAGGTGTGTGATCTCCTGAGGTCTGATGCTGTATGCTGCAGCTCAGACTGAAGTCAGTGTTTGGAAGTTGAACTGCAGCTCCTAACCACTAGGTGTCACTGTTCGTTACACACTGTTCCTTTAAGCTGAGGTCGAACAGCTGAGTGAAACACAGATCAATAATCCATCTAATAACTCTGCAAAGGAGACTGTAAACAAAGAAAACGTCCCAGCTGAGTCGACCACTGGTTCTCAAACTGTGGCACGAGGTCCACGGGTGGTACACGACAACATGTCAAACCATCTTTGAATGAAATTCAACTGAGATATCACTGTAGTGTTATTTAAAACATTTTTCAAAATAAAAGTCTGGCTTTGGCGTTTAACTTCCAGCAGTACTTCAGAATAAAGTGTCTAAGGTGACGTTGGTCTGTGCTGCAGGTTACAGTCCAGCTGAGCAGCAGGAGACCGAAACCACAGAGCAGCCGGACCAGCAGGAGGCGCCAGAGCCCCGAGCAGCACCGGGAAAACAACCTTCACAGAGCAGCAGCGCCAAGGTGAGGCTACCTGAGCTTGGTCTCGTTTGGACGCGCTGTGTTACGTCCACTCAGTGCTGACTCCAGCTCCTCTCTTCCAGGTGGAGAGCGCTGACGACGACGACTGCCACAGCAACAAAAGTCTGGACCTGAACTTTGGCAAAAAGCTGATCGACTTCAAGCTCTGCACGTCCTCGAGCCCTGCTCAGGAAGAACAACCCTCCCAACCTCCATCCTCCTCCACCTCTTCGTCCTCTACATCCTCTACCTCTGCTCCACAAGTACCAACGGAGAGCCAAGAGAAGGAGAACAGCGCTACATCCAGCGCCTCCTCCGCCTCCTCCTCATCCTCCTCATCCTCCAGCAGCCCCGTGGTGAAGCAGCAGCCGGACTACAAACATGTCTGCCGAGTGTGCAAGAAGAGTTTCCGCTACGCCACCACCCTCGCTCGACATGAGAGGGCGCACCTCTCGGAGGAGACGCCGACTCCAGCGTCGGTGGAGGAGAACCCGGCAGTGAAAGAGGAGGCGACGGAGAGCGACGCCACCAAACCGACCGAGGAGGAGGAAAAAGAGGAAGAGCAGAAGAAGAAGGAGGTGGAGATGGAGGAGGAGGAAGAAGGAGGAGTGAGGGGAGGCGAGAGCGAGGGAGGAGAGAGCGGGGATTCGGAGGAGGAGGAGAAGGAGAAGGAGGAGAGGAGTGACGAGGAGGCGTCAGAACCAAAGAGTATAGAAGGAGGAGAGACGACAGGAAGACGAGTCGACAAGAGGAAGAAGATCTGTAACGTCTGTGGCAAAAGATTCTGGTCTCTGCAGGACCTGACCAGACACATGAGGTCACACACAGGTACGACACACACACACACACACACACACACACCTCAGTGTATGGGTCTCGATATAAACCCCGCCTCCCCCTCCCCTCCAGGTGAGCGGCCGTACCAGTGTCAAACCTGCGAGAGGACGTTCACCTTGAAGCACAGCCTGGTTCGCCACCAAAGGATCCACCTGAAGCCCCGCGGAGCTGACGGAGGCTCGGCCGGGAACGACGACGCCGCCAGTGAGGACGGAGACTCCTGCACCCCGACCCCGACGTCCACCTGCCCGCCCTCCGAGAACGAAAGCGAGTGCGGCAGCGGCAGCACCATGGGGGCGAAGGAGCTGGAGGAGGAGGACGCAAAAGAGGAGCGTGACGAGGGCGACGGAGCAGAATCGTCCACGTCGAAGGAAGAAAGCGCCGCTAAACGAGCCGAGCATGGTGCGGATTCAGAACCGGCAAACGCCGCAGAAGAACCGGACTGCGAGGAGAAAACAGAACTTTCTGCAAACTCAGCGACGCAACCTGCACCTTCCGTTGACGACACGACTCCCAGCCAACAAGCTACTGACACAAAGACGACCACCAGCCACGACGACGACTCTGAGAAACAGACGCCCGAAGCAAACCTCTCCAAAGAACCCTCGCCCTCCAGCTCGTTGCCGGGCGAGTCCGCGGCAGCCGCCCCCACGGAGGGCTTCATCCAGGGGCTGCTGGAGATCCACGCCAAGCCCCCTCTGGAGCACATCCTACCCAACGGAGAGCCTCCTCTGGTGGGGGTAGACTGAGGGAAACTACCCCTCCGGCTGTCACCACAGTGCCATACGACGGAAAGACGCTACACCATTGATGATGATGATGATGCAAAAACCAGCCCGGAAAACTTTTTTTGATAGAAAGACGAAAACCTCGTTTTCTTGAAGTGCCTTACTACTAGTCCGACTTTTTGCTATATCTTTATCTGCATTATTACGGAGGATGGATCTAATTTTTATAGCTTTTTATGATGACAATGATGATTTGCATTACTATTTTTTTGTGCGGGGAATCTATATTTCAGCAATAAAAAGAATAAAGTTATGATTTATTATTGTTCTAGATTCTGTTTGAGAATTGATGATCAACTTACGGAGACGCAGAGAAACAGACAGAGATGGAGACGGACCGTCGGATCTGTGTTTATTCTTCTGTATTTAAATCAGACCGAACAATCCAGTTTTAAGATTTCTGAACCAGCTTTTTCAAAACTCACCAGCCACTTCGAGCTCGACGAGCTCGTCTCGGATCAAACTGAACCCGGAGGTGTGATTGGCTGATTGGCTGCCAAAGTGGCTGGTCGAGAAACCAACCAGCAAACGGCAACTTGCGGCGACGACGGCGGCGTTTGGCCGACGGTCGGCGTCTCACCGTGTGACAAAGGAAGCTTTTTTTTTTTGTAACTGGAAACAAACAAACACAGGAAGGCCACCGCCATCGTCGTCCTCAACGGCGTCGTCCTCGTGGCTCGCTTCCGCCACCGGTCGCCGCCGCTGCCGCCGTCTCAGCTGGCTCAGAAGAACATTCACGAACTTGTCAAAGCGTCAGAGTGTGTGTGAGGGCGGACGTAGTGTCGATCAGTTTGTGTTGTTTCTCACACTATCGATCCCTTCGAAGCCACCGTGAGTTGGTTTGTGTGTTTAATAATTTCTCATTCATAATCATTCTCAGTTGATTCCATGTGTGTACAGAGAATTGAACATGTGGCACGTGATGCTAGAGTATTTTCTTTTTTTGGTGTGTGTGCGATTATCAGTGACATTTAGGTGTAGGGAGGGGAATTCTGTGTTTTTGTTTTTTTTATAACTGAACAAATCAAAAAATGTTTGTTGTGCGTGCGAATGAGTGTAACTCCCACCTGTCTCTCATCAGCGCCCCCTTGTGTTCATTTAGGGTTTATCACAGGGCCTCCAGCGTGCTAACATTTATCGGCCGCTAACACGTGACCCGGGTTCAGTTTACCTCAACCTCTGCTTTTTAACTGCAACCATGAAAACAGCTCTGTAGGCGACCCTTTCAATCCTGTGTCTTCCTAAACAGAGCTAGCAGGCTTACTTGTTTGCTAGCCTGGTTTCCACTGTGGGCTAAAATCAGAGCTAGCCAGGGCTAACTCAAACACAGCTAGCTGAGGCTTGCACAATGGCCCCAAACAGAGTTAAGCATTGCTAACTTAGCATCAACAACCGTGTGTCTAAAAACGGCTTTCCTTCACCAATACTAGCTAGCTGTGGCTTGTTTTGGCTAAATGGACATCAGCAACAGGGTCAAACACGAGCTAGCAGTGGCTAACAAGTCAGACGAGATTACAGATCTTCATATATTTCTTTTAATTCCTCTGCTATGGTCATTTACCCCGAGCTAGCTTGAGTTAGACTGAGCTGTTTGCACAGACACTCAAAATAAATGCTAACTAGGACTAGCTGACCAGAGATGACCCGTTAACCAAGCTAGTATTGGATTAGCTCGGTTAACTAGCTTGTTTTGGTCAGTTAGCTGAATGCGTGCACATTAGGGCTAACTGACCAGACAAGTTCACCCCTATCCAGTATTATCTTAGCATCTTGAGTTAGCCCTGGACTGCTGTAGTGGTGTGTTAGCCTCTAGTCTTCTCGAGGACTCTTTCTCAGAGACAAACAGAAGAGCTAATAAACTTTCATTTCTACGTGACACATACGTCAGCTGTTTTTTTTCTAGACCTGATGTTGACACGGCCGCGTTCGTCACGGAGGTCGTTAGATATCTGAAGACGTGGTTATGAATTTGGCGTTGGAGACAATCAGCTGTAATTTTCAGATTTGTAAAACTAAACCCCAACAGCTAGACGACGGGGTGAAAGGGATTGGACGGACAGACGGACGGACGGATGTATGGACGAATGGACGGACTGTGTGAATGAACTGTTATCCTGCTGCACACACAAACATAACACCAGTAAAAGGGCTAATTGCAGCCCCCTCACATCAACCGAACATTTCTACAACAGAAAGAGTGCGGAGACGTTTGGATCACGACCCGAGGGGGAGGGGTAGTGTGTGTGTGTGTGTGTGTGTGTGTTTTCTTTGTTTGTGTGTGAAGATGAATATAGCTAATTTTTCTTCTTGTACATTTTCGTCTCTGTTATTTTTTTATATAAAGCAACCTCATAATCAAAACGAATCGAACCTCAGCGGCTCATAACAGAACTGTAAGGCGGCGACGGTCAGTCAGCTCGTCGGTCGAACAGAAACATTGAACAACCACAACTGGACTAACCGTCTGACTGACCGGACGCTGCTGTGAACTGGCACTAACAAC